>JAQFZC010000117.1:0-81283 GCA_034695205.1 Dicyrtoma fusca | reverse complement strand
CAAATTTAATGGTGGAGTGAACTTCAATTTTTACCTAGGGCACCGAGACCGAACGATACAGCACTGCAGCCTGTATAATCGAAGCTCAGCTTAAAATATCACAAAGTTCAAATGCGTATATAGTAGCGTGTGTACTAAAGTATCAACCTAATTCGTAAATTTATGCTTTCTGCCAACGCCACATATATCATAATCATAAATACCCTAGCTACAATTATATTAAAGAGCGTCCCTTCAATCCCTTTAAAAAATTATCTAATGTATGTATATAGTACGTAACGAATCTATAAATATGTATATGACCAGACCAGTCAATCAGCATGCAATGCTAAAAGCAGTACAGTTCATTGCTCACTGACACTGAGATATAACTAAAAGTCATAGTACACGGTATTGATATAAATACATCTAGTAGGTACATTTATTATAAATTCATAGTAATGTAGGGTGCGTTGATTAAATGCAATTTAAAAAAATGTATTTTCCAAAACATGGCATAAGTGTTTGTTTATTAAAGATTGTTTGGTTGCTTATTGGGGCATAACATGAAGCATACCTTTGCGTAAAGTAGGTAGTACTCAAGTTGTGCGAATATTTTAACATTACTGACACAGTATGACTTACTATTAGGAGTGAACCGCAATCCAATTCGCAAGTGCATTTTTGATTTTTCATGACAGAAGCTTAATATTAGACACTTCCTGTGGACATACAGTTAATATTCAGTAATACTTACAACTTATTGCACGGGTGACGAGAATGCTGGGATATCTGGTAAGGGTCTTTGGGGAGTCACAGTTGGCGATAAGAAAATATTCGAAGGTCTTACAGGTATATTATTAGAATTGGTCCCTGTGTTGGGGTTAGACGGTTGCTGGTTTTCATTGTCCATGAACGATTTCACTTCAGTTTTGGCCGGTGATTTCAACTGTTGGCGATTGGTGAGTTCTGCATAGACGTGAGTTTGAACATCTTTTGGCTCGTTGTATTCACAGAGAACAGGAAGAGCAAGGGTTCTAGGATGAGGTGGGATGGTTGGGATTTTTGCATTACTCGCCCGTGGACGTTGGATCGGATTCTGATGACTGAGCTCCGAGTAAATGTGTACTAAGGAGTCGGAAGGATCTCGATACTCACACAGAGTTGCAGTCTTTGGTTTATTGAGAATTTGAGCATATCTTGTATTATTTCGCGCATTATTGGCTAAGGACGTTGTGGGGGCTTTGGTGGCAGGGAGTGGTGGAAAGGGTGGGGATGTCGTGGGGGCGGGGCTGACGGGAGAATTGTTCTTTTTATTATTGGTGGCTGTGGCGGGAGATGTGGAGGTCCCGGTGTCATTGTTGCACATGGTGACATCCGGTGGACTAGATAGAGCAACAGTGCTGGTTGACTGTTCTCGAACTTGAATGAGTCCATAGAGATGGTCAATAGTTTCTTTGGCGTCCCAAAAGGAATCGGGTCGAGAGAGTTTTTCACGGAGACCCTCCAGAACGTCAGTACTGAGTTCGTTAGGCATGGTCTGAACTCCTTTGTCTTCCATCTCCACATCTTCAAAGAGAGTGGATCTTGGCCGGTGAAGAGGGGGAGCTTGTGACATTTTGTACACAACATCAGCAAAGTCTTGTTGTGGACCACCGAGGGACTTGGTTATGTCGGATGTCTCATTTCGTTTGGTAGTTTTCTTCTGTTTCCGCAGGAGAAATACACACATGGTGACGAGAAGAGACAGAACAATAGCACCAGCAAGGGTTCCAATAAATATGGCTAATATACGGAGACGGTCGGGTAATTGTGGGGTGAAGATTTCACTCACTGACTGCATGTCCTGAGTACAGGCGTACTCCTCGCAGAGTAAATCTAATTCGTCAAAGAATAGGAAAGTTTCGTTCCGCTCTAAACACGCGGTAGCTCTCTCAGTTATTGGACACCGACTATTTTTTAACACTTCTCTCACAAACCACTGCTTGGAGCCCTCGAGGCTAATCAAGGGTGTGAATGTCTTACCGCACTCACAGATTTCCATGAATGTGTTATTCTCAACTACCGCTATCGTAGAGTTCACTTGACCAGTGATAATGAAGTTAGGACTGGGATTATGCCACACATTTCCTTTGATCACGGCCAGAGCGGCCGTGTCGGATCGTTGTGTCAGGTCTATAGCACTGTTGTTCACTTGATGAAAAGTATTATTGATTAATGACAGAGAAGTCCATCCTTGGATCGTCAGTCCATTGGGCTCAACCCGGTAAAAATGGGATTCTTCAAACAAGGAATGACCGATTACTGCATCGATGCTGTTCGTCTCTAAATTGTCTATTATACACATTGACCAGTTCATATGTCGAATTCCTCCAGTGATGGAATTCGTCTGGATTCGTTTGAACCTGGAATTCTTTGCAATCCAATACACCAAATCTTGATAGAAAGCATTCGGCTGAATGTCTTCGATTGTGGTATCCTTAAATATCATTTCCTTCATGTACAATTGCTTGAATGAGTTGGATTTTATCGTTCCGATCTCACAGTCATCGAATTCAATTCTTTCTAAATTCGACGGAAAGGCTCTTGAAGGGATGCTCTCGATTTTGCAGGTGCTAAACTTAATACTTTTATCCTGATTCGTGGAAGACGTCGACCCTAGAAAGCCAACCACAAATATTTAGTAACATGTATTATTCTTAGAGCTTCCGTCCTCAGACGGTTTAAACATAGGGAAAAGGTGGACAACTTAAACATTCTGATGAATACATTTCCATTGAAGTAGAATATTATGTGGTAGCACAAATGGTACTTAGACAACACATACGCCTTTCTTAACTTTTACGGAAATGCATTTCTTCTTGCATCAAAGAATTCATTTACATCTAAACTACAGATAACACTAGGAATATAACGTATTATGCAATGAAACAGGTTGTGTGATTGTCTACGTTTCGGTAAGGAGAACATTTACATACGGACATACTTATAGCTGCTTACATACATATTGTACGTATGCTTCCAACTGATTAGTTTTAATTATAATATTAGTTAGTTGAACTTACGGAAAATATTTTCGAATGCATCTTCTTTGATTTCTAGAGCAGATATGTTAACAAATTGTAGTTTGAAATCCGCTCCTTCAGCATGGGGCAAAACTTTATCGTGTACTGTAATGTTCGTACAGTTTTCAATAGTCCATACAATTTCGTGAGCGTAAGTGACCGTTTTGTCTCTTGATCCCTGGAGATGTGCAACCTAAAACGGTAAAAAGGAAACTTTCAGATTTTTTTTATCTATTAACGTATAATGGAGTTCTTCAAATTAGCAGACGAGAGAACGTCGCTATTACTCTATGTATCTGGCGTAACAGCAGCTGTTCTCTAATTTACTTTATTTTCAATTTGTTCCATTTGTCATTTACTACACTGTAATTTTGAGTTTTCCCCTTCAAAATTATAAAATAAAGCACAGCAAAGTGAGATATTTTTGGCGTAAACATGTAATTAAATATAAGGCAAGAACATCACTGCAATTATAAAATTTCTCTTCACTAAAGCGCTGTTGGTGAGCCTGAGCATTCAGATTAAAATTTTTAGACTATGCGATGCTGGTAGAAAGTCTGCAGAACCGTTGCAAAGATTTGCGGCTTTTCTCGTTACTGTTTTTTATGATTTCATCTGCCTCACAGCAGTTCAGTGTTCATAACCATTTATAAAAAAAAAGTTTCTCTAAAATAATTTAAGAAGTAGCCACACATGTGGATGACTGAGGTTGATGACGATGAATGTAGCCATTTCAACTGTCATTGTAAATGGTTGAATAATTCAGTATTTGTCTTCAGCAACTTGAGCTAAAACAGAAGTAAGTTAACTCGATCATGAGAGACATTTTGAATTAGTTACAACAATTTTTTGAGTTAGTTACCTAATTGTAATTTATCATAAATAATGACTAAACATCAGTATGCAGTCTTAAGTACATTACAGAATATTTAACAGAAGGGTTTTATGAGTTGTGAATGGATAATAAAGTTGTGCATACTGTGTAGACATCTCTCTCTATCTACAAAGGAAAACGAAGTCAAAATCCCTATTAAAAGTTGTAAAAGCATTTATTTTTATTAGGTTAATAGATGGAATCAGAGAAATATTAAAAATCAATACGGAAAGTCTTGTCCGCTTGCGATTTCTTATTTCCTGAGTACGAATTACGAATCAGTGAAGTACAGTGGGACGTATCGATAAAGAGTTAAGAGTGATGTTTTAAGTTCTGGTCAAGTCACCAGAATTTCGTAATGTACAATGACTTTAACCAAGCAAAACATTTGCATGAAGCATTAGCACTAAGTATATGTGTGTGTGTTGTGACGCCATGCATTGATTTGCTTTCGGCGTTACTACTGGCGAGACCAGTCAGTTTGAAGGGCAAATTAAAAAAAGCCAAAGTATTTCTGTCTAACGGTTGACAACTGAACTGACCACATGAAAAAAGTGGAAAAAAAGTTAATTAAAAGTTATAAATTAATACTGTCCCTTTTAATGCCCTTTCATTCAACGAGAGGTTTGTTTGCTAGTATGTGCCTTAGTGGTGCTTGTGGTGCATAATGCTTACATGTACATGTGATTCATTCATACGACAGATGTGTACATACATGCCATTATCTTGACTGATAGCTTGAACCTAACCATTGCACTGATTTACTGTTTAGCTTCCTGCTACTACTTACTTCTATATCTTTCTACGCTATCTTCCTTTCCCCACATAAGATTGCTTCGAAATTTGTTAATAATAATAATATTTTGAGAGCTTCTGTGTTTAATCTCTCATTGTCAGTTTATTAAGAATGGAAAATGAAATGCTAACAAATATAAATCATTAGCAATTGAAATGTGTAGAAAGAGCGAAAGGACATTTTGTTGAGTACAGAGCAATGTAACAACTAGTCATATTGTATACAGTATACCGTGTAGTAATTCAAGTGCTTAATAATTGTAATTAAATTAAATAAAACAGGGGAAAAGCTAAACATTCTTAATTATTACTCGTGTGTTTCCACCAGTGCATTGATGGGGATTGATTTCAACGATGATAGTACTAACTAGGCACATTCAGATAGAATTTGTATTTCCTATCCATTTTTGGGAATAGATAAGACATAAGCAATCACAGCTACTACGGTGGCACTCCTTCCAGTATAGTTCACTTCCTGTCATTAACACCACAATAATTACTGGATTTATTACTACACCATTTCGTAGGACATTGGATCTGATGACATGCGTCATGGTTGGCTCGTTTGTGTACATAGTTCGGGTCAAAAGGAGTTTATATTTTAAAGGGGTTGAGAAGATTGAATGAGATGATGAAATGTAAGGGTAAATCCTAATCCTCTGTTTGTACTTAGTAATTTGTATTCGGTCAGACTTTGTGTATGTGAGGACCACATCGCTTTAAAACAGCTTCCAGATAGCAAGATCTCTTATATTTGTGCATAAATGTGTAATGATTATGTAATGGTATACGGATAAAAAATGCGTGTGTACAATAGTTCCTACATTAAAATATTGAGAGCCGAGGAGACAACGGAACGGAATGGATTGTTTGTTCTGTTGAGAATGAACCCCTCGTCTTCTTTAATCTGCTATAAATTTAAACACTAAAATGTATGGTGTCTACACTTCTCATCGTCATCCGTGCAACTATTCATCTTGCCAGCCATTACATCGCCGTTTCCTCCTGTGCCGACCGTCATTGCCTCTGCACTGTAGACAGCGTACATATAAAGTACAGTACGTACTACTAGTATGTACCTATACATACGATGCATAACTAAACTGATGAACTGAATGTCCTGGGTGGACTACTGCCACTGAAAGTGCAGATAGTACCACGAAGTGCAGTGAGAATATCATATCACGGAGGGAAGATCATTGGTAAAAATTTATTTCACACGCAGAAGATTTTTGGATGAGAGACAGGAAACCTTCACAGTAAGTTGGCCCATCAAGTATTTAGCTCTGTCGGTACTGATTATACCGCTCATACAGTCTCTCCACAAGTGGATATAGCAGCACAACTTGACGTGACACAAGTCTGTGTTCCGATGTCACATCTCGTTGGAAAGTAAGTATTTAAGGGGTGACGGTTTAAAATTCAGTGTGTAGGAATTGGAAGTGAAGCAAATGAAGGCGGTGGATAGGTGGGTATGCTAGTTGTATACCTATGTTGCATTTTGTTAGTTGGAAGGGAAGATAATAGGCTGAAAGGAGCAAGGCTATCACTTTTGGGCAATTTGGATGTATTCCCATTTATAGAACAGTCAATGTATAGAATATCCGTAGAAAAAGAAAATCAAAAAGAAGAAAAATTCTCAGAGATCGGCGGCTTCAAATACAGCCACTCCCCGAAAGGTCTTGTTCTGGGGTGCATGTTCATGTTCCGAGGTTCTTCTGATAAAAAGGAAAAAAAACAGAACTAGGAGCAAGGCTCCTCAAGTCGAGGAGGAAAAACGACGATGAGGGTAAGAACTCGACAGCAAATATTTTTCAGTTGCGACGGAGAGAAATCCCGAGTGAGAGTGTATAGTCGAAGTCAAGAAGAGATGAAACCATGGAAAGACTTAAAGCTTGAGTACATAGTAGTCAAATTGTTGTCATATGCATGGAGCTTTATATCACTATACATCCACAGTACATCTGTGTAAGGGACGTCTACTTACTCCATTAGTAGCATTACGTATGCTTTATGTAAAGCGACACATACCTTAAATGGAGTGGTACAGTTATAGTATAGCTTTGCAAGGTAGGTAGGTGCTTTGGTTTCGTATCTGTACTCTGTAGTATATATGCATTAATAAATAAATAGAAGATATCTGATTCTATTTCATATGTGAATGACTCCGTGCTTAGTATAAAAAAATTAGACGAAAAAGAAGTAGAAACATTAAAGTGGAGCTGTTAGTAAGTATATACCTACTATTTTTTTGGAATTGGGAAACTAACCTGAGACTGATGTTCGCAACTACATGTTATTTCGGTGGTAGGTTTTGGCTTGAGCTGACTCGTCTCACACCGGCATCCCAACTGTTGCTGATCTTCACATGATGATGTCTTTGAGATCGTCCACGTTATCTCAGTAGCGTATTGACACACAACTACTCGTGTAAATAGTAAAAGAAATAATCCAAGTTTTAAGACTAACATAGTAGTGACAGGTCCACACCATATTATTATCCTCATTATGCTTGAGTTTCTTCCTTCGAAGACCTCGTCCTTCTTTTAGCTGTACTTGTCGTTTATGAGACAACTAAAACTTTCAGATCTGTCATTCCAAGTCACTGCTCGTGGGTGTGTGTAGGCTCCTCTTCCTGTAGCTACCTACAAATCACTACACCTCACTTGCCCAGCACGACATTATTTATATTTCTAATTTCACAATGTAGCCGTGGCCATAAATACTACGCCAGTTTCAATTTCTGTAAGAACGACGCTCATATTTATGTACCTTCAAGTTGGTATCATTCTGGGTATAGGGATATGTTTTATGTGGATACGTGAGGGAAAATACTTGTTGATCTTGCTCTTCTCATTAAGAACTGTTAAATTCCTCATTTCATGGCAGACTAAAACATTACTTAGATTTTACGTAGAAGTAGAAAACAACTTTTTTTTAAATTTCCTTTGCACGTAATGAAATCCTAATGGCATCTCCTACTCATCATCCACACAGACCACGTCCTGTCTTCTCTATCCTGTACACATGAGGCATGAATGAATTAGGTATATTAAATTTTTGTCATCTCTTGTCATCACGCTCGTGCTGTTTCTCTTGCCAAAAGCCATACTATGTATTATTTAGGGAGGAGTAACCCAGTCCTTACGACGATGTGCATCAACAAAGATTGGAGTTCACTTTGCAGTAGGTATTATTCGTATTATTCACTACATTGTATACGTCGTATACTAATTTGTATACGTCGTCATTGTATGTAGTCTTTGGGCTGTAAGTCAGATATTTGTAACGCTGGGAAAATTACGTAGGAAGGAATATTTGTATTATGAATGAAAACTTGGACGCAGAAAGACAAGCACTCTTGTTCTCATGTAAACAAAAATAACGACGGCACCGTCCATGACGGCAAGATAATGACTGTAATGCCCTGCGATGACAATGACTGTCCGTATTGGTCCGACACATAAAAAATTGTTTCCAGTCTAATCTTAAGTCCAATAAGATACACGTTTGATTTTTTTTTAGTCAGCGTGTGAAACTTGGAGTAGCAATGTAAAAATAAGTGACTGTATATGTATACTTTGTTTCGGACTTGTAGATGTGATTCACTGACTTTTTTATGAGTCCAAATCCAAATAAAGGGACTTACAAGTATATATTAAACTGTGTACTCATGTCATAGTTTCAGAAAACAAGATATACAGGTATATGTATAGGGTGGTTGGTCCAGCGGCGACAGTAACTAAATGGATTCGCACCAACTTCACACCTATTTTTCCACGTTTTGTACGTTAAACGCTGAATCCTATACACAAACTTGAGCTTGGACGATGCTGTTGGTTGGTGGCTGATTGTGGAGAAGTTAAGTTTCGTTTTTCCACTGAATGACTTCCTTTGATTTTGATCACATTCAAACTGGCTTGTTACGGCGTCCAGGAGCAACAGATACAATTAAGAAAACTACACTGGCTGTAGAAGTGATGCGTACACGCGTAATAACTGTAGACTGAAGATTGTAAATTGTAGACAATCTGTAATGGTGCTCTGTCTGTTGTTCTCTGTGTTCGTCCCTATTTAGATCCAGCGTGTAATTATACGAGTGCACGTAGAGTAGGAGGTTTATCTATTGGAGGGCTCTTTTTCCTATTTCGTTCTACTTTTTCCTCTTTTTGTCAGCCTTGCTCATTTGTTTCAAGTAATTTCTCTGTGGAAAGAATTGAAATTACAGATTCGCTCTTGTTCCTTCAAATTGAATTCCTTTGCACATATCGTTTGGAGAGGAGTGTACAGGCACAGACTGCAACAACTCAAAACGATCCAATCTATCGCCGACTTTCTTATAACAGATGAACCAAGTCAAGTCAGACTGTTTTTTCTCTCTCTCTGTTGAAAAAGTTTTCGACGCACAGAGTTACACAGAAAAAATGTTGCTTGTGGCTTTGGCTTTTGTTGATTTGGTTTGCTCAGCTAGTAATGTGGAGGACGAGAGGAGAGTGAAGGAAGGAGAGAGATGCAGTCTCCAGCCACAGACCGAGAGACTGACGAAGTGGAGTTCGTTTGAATGCCAGTTCGTATATGTATAGGAGGTATGTAAGGTTGGGGAGTTTTTCACATCAGAGATATCCGTCGCAAGTCGTAATAGTTAGTTACCCTTGTTCTCTTGTTCTTTATTGCTCCTGCTCTTCTGGCTTATTGGGCTGAGCTCTGGCTGAGTGGAGGAACTGAGGCTGAGAAGTTAGTGAATGAAATCAGTGAAATTGTTCGTGCAGACGAGTGCAAATTAAAACAATGCTGGTAAATTGTTCTTGGGGATATATTGATAATATGATATGAGTCCCATGCCAGGGTCTGGATGGAGACGATGAGGATTATCTACAATAGAGACGGGCGGACACATAATAATACATATATAGCTGACACATTGAGATGGATATGGGTTTCTCTTTCAGTGATAATAGCATAAGCATCTCGTTTTCCCTTATAATTTGTTTGATGTTTTCACCAAGAGTAGTAAGACAGACAAAGGGCCAACACCAACTCTAACTTCCACCACACTTGTATCTCTTACTGTAGTGATAGTCATCAGCAGCTCTTGAGGTTAACTTGGACTTTTACAATACAGTGGTTTGGGGCCGACTATAATGACGGGGTACTGTATCCATTGGTCTTGGCACATAAATATCATAATCTGTAATGTAGTAATAACGTAAACTTAGCACTCTTTTTGGAGGTTCCTTTTGCCGTCCCCGTCTATCTGTACTGTTATAATGTAGACACAAACACACTTGATATTCCTTCAACTTCAACTCAGCTTGAATGCTACTGGAAATATTATTTGACCACTTGACTTCACTTCAACCAACGAATCTACAAATAGACAATCATTGCATTCAGTTAAAAATGTAAACCCAAGTATTAAAAGCTACACAAGGGAACCCGAACTCTTTCCATCTCTCTACATCCAGTCTCTCTCATGTGTAATGGTCGGAGTCTGGAGGGCTCTGTCTTTATTCATATTTGCTATCACATACCACTCAGTTTGCAGTACTCTGACTCAGCCACAGAAATCGTCTGCTCTGGGTCTTGCATGTAACCACTCGGATTCTATCTGCTACATAAACACACAAACTGAAAAACTGAAAAGTGCTGCACGGATAGCTTGGTACGAGCACTACATGAGCATGAATGAGCTCGTCGAATGAAAGAAGAGCCTCTCTCGTTTTCTGTTGCATTTGCCTGAGCATTTAAGTATATTGTAAATACTGCTGTTAATGTACGTGTATGGTGGGCTTGACTAAAATCAAAATCACTAGAATGTTGTTCTGCAAGAACTTCTTTGTAGCTGAATAAATGATGGAAATATATGCATACGTGTCAAGCATATATGTACGAGTATAGTGTAGTACTGGGCACATGTTTTGGATATGATACAGTGACTGATATCAGTTATGAAATAGTTATAGGATTTTTACGATTCGTCTTTGTAATTTCTGAGGATTTCAAAGTCAGTCAGAGCATCGGAATCTGAATTTCAAAACAAATGTATTTACAGATAGTTTAGCATAAATTACTTGGACCCACCTGGAAAGACGTTTAAAAACTACAAAATGCTCTCGGTTTAGTATTGGGGGATTCTCCCGTATAATATAGGTAGAAACACAGAACAATATATATGTATACCTAATTATTGTGGTTTGTCTAGTGGAAATAGTACGTACACTTGCTCTGACTGTCTGTTTACTGATAGTCATGGCTTACATGTTCATATGTATTCATTAAATGATTTTTAGCGAAGTGTTTGTCATATGGCTGTATCTGCGTATATCCTGTGGATATAATTATACGATTAATACGATACAATATAAATGCACAACAAATATAAATCATCTGGTACTCACGTCGTCTGGATGCTACAGCATTATATGCATGGAAGGTTATCAGGTTAGGCTGGTCTGTATACAGATACATTGCACTTTACTTATAACTTGACTTTGCTCCCCTATATTCAAGTTGACTTGTCTGTCTTCTTTCTTTCTTTCGTATTTGCTAATGGTAGGCTATCAAATTTGTAATTTGATTTTTTGATTGGGTAAGTTTACTTTGCTCCAAAGCTAATCATATCTAATCCACTGGCTCTGGTAATAGTACTAGCATAATATGGCCGGGTGTCTATTTCCTGTTACACTCATCAAGTCCAGTGTAAGCTAACTGTATAATTCTGTCAGTGAACTTAGAATCAGAATATGTATCTCCATCAATTGTCAATTATCACATGCTACTTCACTCTGCCGTCCCACGTTCTACACTCTGCAAAGAAAGTCCATGTGATTGTAAATAGTGCATTTTGTATTCTTCGTCTATACAGGCACCAATATTCATTCATTCGTTCATTGAATACGTTGTAATGTAGATTTTAGTTGCTTTTTTTTAATCGGGGCCCTATTGAGCCCCGGTTTGTGATGGAGGATAGACAGGTTTATATCTTTGCTATGCAAAGTTGAGCGTGAAGAGCTACATAATTAATTAGACGAGGCGACGGGCTTTTTAGGTTCTCTATAGTTCTGCACTCTCGTTATTATTATTTCCTACATGGTGCATAAACATGTCATAGCCGTGATACAATAAGAAGTTTAGAATTTCAAAGCAACACTTGACACCAAAGCTACCAGACTGAATAGTGAACACCACAGATATAATATATAATGCTCACATCCTTAGCAAAATAATGACGAAGACAGATTTTAATGCTTGAGTCAACTTCACTAGTTGAGCTTCGTATATCAGCACCTACTATCGTTTTAACACAATTTCCGTGTTGGTCTGACTGTACGCCGCTTCTGAGATGATTTTAATCAAAGTTGCAGATAAAAATATTGCAAAAAATAGCCGTGCTGTAATTGAGCGAAACGAAGGCGTCAGGAGCTGACGTACATCTAATAGTTTTAATAACATCCTATTAACTAGTACATAAATGTGAAACAGAAATTACAATACCCTGTACCTATACTGCATACACGTGTAGTCTTTCTGCAAGGTGTACAAGTAGATGCCATAAAAATTCCCAAACGTGTGACGTTAGGAAAGCTTGGATGGTGAGCTCATGCAGTTACAACTACATACATATTCGCAAAATAGATAGGTACCATATACCCATTACTCATATTAGATTGTGTCCAGTGGCTCTAATATTTTCCTTATACTTTACAACGTGATGTGAAGCAATCCAACCAGTGTTATTTATGTAAATGAATGTACCTACCAGGTAAACATATTATGAGGACCAAGTTATACAATCACAGTTTAAAAAGTGAGTCAAACCAGTTATACAAATCAGAATCATCTTTAGCACAGTTTGAAACTAAGCTACAGACAATCAGATTAAATAAGTTTACCGCAAATCATGTATTTACAAGGGATTTAGATTGAGCTAATAATAAATTTAATAATGACGAACAAGTTATTAAAGTAGTGTAGATTCGATCGTTCTTTGTAATGGTAAACCAGTACCAGAATTCTTATTACTGCAAGCTTGTTATTTCAGTGAGAGAGACAGGTCTGGATTCATCAGCAATATAATTTTTAAACAAAGGATATTATTTACACATTTTGAGTACTCAGAGGCTATGAGTTAAAACAAATGAAACTATTGTACGTATCTTCTCGGTGTTGATTTAGTATTACTCATTCCTCCAGTTGAAGAATTGAAATAGAAATAAGTACAAATATTGTTACTAATTATTTGTGTGAGAATAAACAGGGAACTTTGAACAATGGTCTAATTCGGAAGAATGGGCGCAATAAAAATAAAGTTTATAATTTGGCAGTTTTGTTAGTTCAGAGTAAAGGTAAAGGAGAAATCCGAATTCGAATAATTATTGAAAATGTATAATCGGCTAGGTACCATGCATACTAGACATGAATGAGAATGGTGCATAGGTAGAAATGCGCTGTAGTCATTTGGCTCCTAATTTTAATAGAGAGACGGATTTTAAGACGGAAAAAATTCTTGAACAATCATTCCAGTAAGTACAACAACTATGACAAGTATATTTTATTTTTATTGTAAGTAAACGTGTGCAGTTGGGTTACTTAGGGTTAGGAGGATGTTGTTGTTGCATGAATCATCATATTTTTATACAAGAATAAAAATAAATCGAATGTTATTTCTTTTTAAACGAACCTACTTGCAACTAACAATTTTAACTCTAACTATGACAAATGGGAGTCACATTAAAATGTGCATGTATACAATGAACGATGTTCATGCCAGCACAGTTACAGCCAGTTCCTGACAGTACACACACACACTATATACCTACCTAATGCGAATAATTGAGTAGTAGTAGAAGAGCCATGCATTCCTAAAGAAACAATGCAAAAGTGCTGATATCAAATTTCGGTAGCAATAAATGCCTGATGAAAAGTGACAAAAGGAGCAACACTACTTCATGTACGTGGTTGTAAGTGGTGATGATTTTAAATGGGTTAATTTTATTCTCACAACTGCTAACTGCTATTCTAATAAGTTCAAATTCTTTTCTGTATGTGTGTAATGTGCGTAAGTACGAGAGATAAATGCAACACCCATTCTTTGCTCTGTTGAGTTAAAATTCACTCTCGCATCAGTGGTTTTATTTCTTTTGTTTAACCGAACAATATAAAATGTGTAGGTATTTGCATCGGAAAATTTTTGAAACTATTCAACGCGCTTGTTTTACTTCCCAACTCGCAAATGTGACGGAGTGTAAAATTGCCAACTAAAGAGGCAATCGGGTACATCAGCCCTTTAGATTCGTAAATTCATTCGACAGGCGAATCTTGGTGCATTGATGCTGCTTTCTTTGAACTAACCTTCATATATCCGAATACTGCAATACATATTGCCTCATAGTTGTTAATAAGTAATTGCCTTTTAATTACTAGTTAATAATTCTGTAAAAAGCAATCAAATCACTCGTTAGGCAACAAAGGTTACAATTCAAATATTGCAAATTTCGAGTATTCCACAATAAGTATGTATGTACCTATACGCAGTATATAAGTATTTGCATACGGAATATGTTGCGTGCTAATGTAAGCATATATTATTAACGCTCCCCAGCAATTTGTTTACCTCTTTAAGAGCTTCGGCAACAAGTTATACGTAGGTACATACTTAGCAGTTGATATCTTTACGTCTGTGGAGAAGTGTGTGTAATGTGACATGGAACATTGCAGTTGTTTTTTAGTTTTCTAACCGTTGAACTGTGTCGTAGCTGTATGCCTACCTTCCATACACCTATAAACCAAATACGGTTTCCAAATTAATGGAGGCATCTTACAACTGCAGGGTGACGTACATTATTGTTGTTATTTTACGTTGTAGGCATGACACATTTTGATGCCATACCCCGCCATGCAAAACCACACTCATTTTGGTTGGGTTTATTGTTAGAGAAGGTAAGGTAAAAGGTAAATAACCTAAAAAAAAATTAACAAAAACAAACCTTGAAGTAAATTACACGTGCATCCAGCATTGGTACATATATACAGATGTACATACAAATCTGCACACATGCAGCAGATCAAATTCAAATTTGAGGGGAACAAACAAACGATAACCATAAGTCCATAATAATTGATATTTGTTCAGAAATTTATATCAACACTGAAAATAGAAACAGAAGGAGCAACAGAACAACTGGTTCTTAACGATGTACTACTGGAGTGTGTCGTGCGTACTGATGAGGCATACTTGTAGTCATTTATTATGACAGGCTGTGACACAAGTGTAAGATTTTGCACTTAATTACACTCCACACTTTTGTTAGCACGAGAACGGTTCCCGCTCCCACCACGCTAGTATAAGCACATATTATTATTAAGTGCGTACAAGTAGGAACGACGGACTGTTAGGATGTTAATAACAATAGTCTGTTCAGCAGTAGGGTCTGGGTTTGAAACTTCTTACTATGTGTGTAGGTATATAAATGTGTGTGTGCTATGTCTTTGAGTTGTAATTTGTGAGAGGCGGAGAGATTAAAGTGGGATTGGATACTGATTGTGAGTACTAATAAGGCTCCAACTCTCTGATTCTGATTATCCTGAGATGGCTTATATGGATGGTAATGAAGTGGTGATGATGATAATGCACTTGTGAGCTTGATCTACTGTGAC
The DNA here is from genome assembly GCA_034695205.1 of Dicyrtoma fusca. Lineage (NCBI taxonomy): Eukaryota > Metazoa > Arthropoda > Collembola > Symphypleona > Dicyrtomidae > Dicyrtoma > Dicyrtoma fusca. The sequence continues at coordinate 65,914 of JAQFZC010000117.1, read as the reverse complement.
AATGAGTCTTGAAGTGACTGACACTCGTTCATACTCAGTCAGTCCAATCCAGTGGATGTATAAAATTGTGGACAAGGGCAACTGCAGTTGCAACTCATAATAAACCGGGGATGTCAATAGAGAAGTAGCTCCAGTTTAATATAATTTGTAGTAAGAATCAGAATGAGCTGTTTCGGGGTTTACACTTCTGTTTGGATCTCACGTCTCACTCACCAGTGTGTGTGTGTCTGTGAATGTCTGTTCTGTATTTTGTAATTATACAGTTTGGCGTGAAGGTATCCTTGGCAGGAATATTTTAGTGAGAGGAGAGCAAACCTAGCAACTGGTTCGTCACAGGAGGAACGAGTAAATACTAACGTGAGATTCGTCTGCGGAAGAAATTTTGTTGCTTTTGCTTTGGTTGCTCATCAGCTCTCCCACTAGAATAGGTTGGCTTTGGCTTTGACTCTGTAGGGTTGGTTCTGGTCTCTCTATACTCTTGACTGGGAGACTGGGACTGTGGTGTTATTACTGCCTGTCGTTGTAGGAGTTTAGGAGTTGGTAAGAAAAAGAATTGAGGAGTTGTAGCTGCTTTTCCTCTCACTCACTCACAATAACCATCCCCTAGCAAACCATAATATTGGAAGTTGGAAGTAGTCGGGTTTTTAGGCGTTGTTATGTGTGGGAACGTTTTTTCCTTTTTCCTCTCTATCTTCCACTATAGAGTTTCAGGAGCTCTCCAATCTGTACTTTTTTGAATCTTATGTGGGTATGAGTAGGCACGTATGGGTATATCTGAACATCTACATAGATCAGATCTAGATCCACTATGCAAGCAATGCACTCTTACGTTACTGCGTTCCCTTCTGTAATGCTTTCCCTTCCCTCTTGCTGTACCCTTTACCACATACTACATATTATACCTAGTAGTAATGTGTAACATGACTCTACTCAAGTTCCCGGCCGTCCAAGTGATCCAAGTTCGTTCCGTGTAACTTTGTATTTAAACCAAATTTTGAGGAACATACCTATATATATACTCACAGTGCATCTCTCCATGTATAGGATGTACAAAAACAAACCACGTATATATATATGTACCTATGCTATATCATCGAGTCGAGTCTCTTAATTCATTCAGTTGTGTTAAACACACGGGCTTCCCCCACATCACAAAAACACGACTCTCTCCGCGCCATTCTCCAGCTCTACGTGTAGCTTATATTTGTAAATATAAAGGCAGTCACATAATAATTACATATGTACTTTGCCCCTTTATACCTGCACCCTCGTATTGTATGTATGAGGCTACGCATTCTGTAAAATCTAACGATTGTAATAGCAGTAGTTATAGGATCACTTTTTTGCTTTTGCTACCTTTCTTTCAGCTTCAGTTTGAGTCTAACTCAGAATCTCATAAAGTAAGACATATGTAGGTATTTGTAGTTTTTCCTGTAGCTGTCTCCCTGGTATGTACATATGTGTGTGCCTGTAGAGAAGATCTGCTTCACTGATACGCTGAGTGGGTACAAGTTCTCTCCGTGTGCATCGACTGACTGACTGACGAGTAAATCTTGGGAAATATAGCAGAATCATTCACTTGCTTTAGGGTCTCCCTTTGTTCATCCGTACGCTGCACTGGTTGATTGTGCATAGTGCATAGAGTCGTAGGGATTTATGTGTAGAAAAGTTGACAGCATGGAAGTGATGGAAGCTATCGCTATCGTCAAACTATTATACCGTGCATAGTGGAGAATTTCATGTGTAGTGTCCGCCTGTATTGGTAATAATATATACCTAGTTAATGTAGCTAGTAAGAATTTACTGTGCATTTAGGTTCACGGATTTATTTTGTGGTCTTCAGTCTGTGCGGTTCTTAAACAAACTCTCTTCATCTCTCCGTTCTCCCATTCTTCTGTGCACATTCGTACCTAGTTTGGTTTTGGTAGTCATACATGTACTAGTGGGTATCTAGGTAGTAGACACGTAGGAGACAGATCCCAAAAGCACAAATGAGAAGAATAAAAAAGAAAAAAAAACTCAAACCACCTGTACCCACTGCTGACGGACGAAAGATGAAATAGGAAAGCTGTGAACGAATGGCCCGGCATTCGACTGAATCTAAAGTACCTAGGTACCTAGTAATGTCAGTAATACAATACAAAGTAGGTACATGTCAGGGAATACGTATGTAAATACGGTTATGCAATCGGAATTGAAAATACTCACTCAATAACCATGCTTTTCTTTTGTATATTTTTATTCTCATCTTATTCTCATGTTTATACTTTAAGTTTCTCGTGTACTACAGAAACAGAATAGACTTCCATCCACATCTCTTGTGGTTGTAGTTCTTTTGGGTGTCTTGTGTTATGTTTACTATTATACCGAACTGTAGTTTCAGTTTCAGCCTGCGTTAGTTACCAGAAGCAAACGTAGGTCTTTGGGACTCATTATACAAAGGAGAGAGAGAGAGAGAGAGCGAGGGAGAACTGCGGAAGGGAAAAAATCGTCTTTATGTTGGTAGTATAAAAGTTTCATGGTTTAAACGCTCTAATCGTATACAATGATTGGTACTCTAGAGCTGGTGACTGAGTGGTGTTTTTTTTTATTTGAGATGATGGTTCGAATTTGAAATTAGAATTTGAGGGTCAGGTTGCGTGTCTTTCAAATATACTTTCCTTGGCAACGCGATCCCAATCCCACCCCGACCGCACTACTGCTGCCTCAACTTGTAACCTTTTAACTAGGAGTCGGGACAGAAGCACTTCGAATGCAATGCAGTATTTTTTGAGTGGACCGCATTCGTGTGTACACCTAACTGCGTGTGTCACACACACACACATGGAGGACACACAAATGGTCCATGATGAATGAACACGATGACGTACAGCAGATCGTGACAGAAAGGAAGTGTCACTGCACATATTCCTTACTATAAAACCGAGGCCCCCGAACTTACACTCCCATTCAAATAAAACAAATTAGATACTTTGAATTTTTCACCTTCTATCCTAGCATGCTAACACGTTGATGAATGCTTGAATGCTTAATTTAACGGAATAATAGGTGGGGGATGTATACGAAAGTAATTTTTCTAAGTGGTTACCTGGTTACGTTTCACTTGGCTCATTTATCTACACCTGAGTCGGAAAAGTAGTATCGCAAGTGTAAATGCATAGAGTACAGATAGTTACCACCTGTATTTAAAGTCTGTACTTTCACTACCTTAAGCTCATTGTGTGTAGAGCATTATATAGAAATATTTTAGAGAATGAAGAAGCAAAATGGGGAATTCCCATCGTATTTCCTATGCTTCTTACTTCTTACATTGGAAATGTCACATTAGCTGTTTAAACCACATATTATCCTGGAAGTTGAAACTATATTTAGGTGATAACTGCCTTTTTAATTATTTTTATTTAAATAACGACATTCTGTATGTCCCAAACATTCTCTACCGATATAAAGTTAGAACAATATCTGTCCTCACAAGAAAGTATCAGCAATACGGTAGTAGTGGTAGGGTTTTAGACATGAATTTTGTCATTTGCAGAGTCTGCTAATGTACGATGTACCGCTAAAGTAGGTTCCTATATTAGAGTAAGGATCACAATTTCATCAGCTTCATTAATCATTTACCTAAAGAGAGAGTACAATGCGAATCCTATTTGTATTTGAAATAAACGGTTGCCTATAAAAATTGAAAAATTCGAGAACTAACTTTTACAGAATTAGGTAGTGTTGCTATTTAAACATTGCTCTGTGTTAGAGCTTTAAAATGGAATATTTACCGATATTATTCTGATTCTGGTTGGATTTGAAAGCCCATGCTAATTGTGAAAATAGTTAGAAACAAAAGAAGGAGCGTCTGCTCACTATGGTTATGTACGTTCCATTTCAAAGCATACCAATCATATTTGAAATGGTTATTTACTACACTGACTCTGAGAGACGGAGAGTGCATGTGCATGACTCTGATTTATTGACACATTCAATTATAAAATAATGAGCATCAAATTCTTGAGCAAAAACTAAATGGATTGGACTTCGCATGACGATGACATACGATATGCGTTATTAATACAAAATTATTGTAACTCCACAAGTTCCTCCAGTGGAGTCTCGAATGGAATGGAGTGTCGCTGCAAATTACATGTGACTCTTCTCACAGTCACAATGCAATTTGTTGTATCCCAGGTTACCCACCATCTGAAACCAGTTTTATGAAGTCAGCATTTTTAAATTTAATTATTGCTCGATTTTATTGAGCTCAATTAAAAGAGCATACAGTATAAATAATAAAATGTGCTACTGAAGACTCGACAGGCATTTTATAAAGTGCAGTACTTTTGATTTCGATTAACTATATAGATGCCTTTGCCTATATATATGCGTGTACAATATAATAATCGCAAGCCTCTAAATTAGAGGAGTGGTGGCAACGACGAGTGGGTACACATTAAAAAAAAAACGAATGCACTCTAGTAAACTGGTTACTGGTAATCTAGGGACCTTCATTACTTTTGTCAGCTTTAATTTGCATGGAATGGAATGGATATTTCTAATTATATGACATTTTGCATCCCATTTCTTTGAGTGTTCTTAAACTCGGAACGGTTTGGATTAAGCCAAGTCAAGGAGGATATTGAAAGGATGGCGAGGGAGCGACAGCAGTGAGCTGGGTCAACTAATTTTTATGACCCTTATGCTCTAACGAGTCTAGTTACTCAAAAGTAATGTGGACGTCAAGTCAAGTGCATGTGGCAGGAGATGAGATGGAGTCGGCTCCATATAATGTTAGCTCTTTCATTTCAGTGCGGTTTTTATAATTGTAAATTTTAAGTAGGTACCTAATTACTCATAATACGTAAGTAACAATCCAAGGGTTAGTCAATAGGTTGAAACGAAAAACGCCTTCAAGTTGGTTTTTCCATTCACATGTATTTTTGCATTTGAAAACAGTATGTACATAAATGTGTATAGTCCAGGTTCAGTTATTTGGAATACAGCCGCCAGGCTGTTATACTGTATGCCTACAATTTTAGGAAATTATTACGATGAGAGTTATGGTTTTCGATCGTCTTGGAAGATTGGAAGGCATAGGTAATGCGGCAGACGTTAATTTGATTGTGTTGGTCTGGTATGCATTACGAGTTTTATTATTCAAGCATTGTTTGGTATATTTTATGTACTTGCATAAATTAGTTTGTGGGTCCTGTGACGGGTCCGCTATTGTTATGCATCTACATTCTAGGGACTCCGTTTTCGCACTAAAAAAACAAGTTAGTATGTACCTACTATAGTTGGGCTGTCCTCCGTATTGATTAGGATATTTTATATTATTATGACGAAAGACAGACGTATTTATTGACTGATGGTAATCCAGTGTCAAGAGTCATGCATTGTTTGTTATGGGTAAGTATGAATTAGTATGAACTGCTATCATAGCATGGTTCAGATTCATTGCGATGGAATGGAAAGTAAAATTAGTGAGTGCGAATTCAAATTCTTACGGTGAAGGCCATTTTGTATGAAAGTCTAGTTGACTTTATTATTCCATGTTTAGAGTTTCGTGTGTGTTGGTTTGATGATTGCTCTTGCGTATGCGTGATTACCGAATACCTTTTAATTCCAAATTCCAACAAAGTTGTTTTCCATGAAAAGTATGTTGAAAGATGAATTCACTTTTTCTTTACTAATAAAGAAAGAAAGCCTCCATATGGTTTAGGTACATTAGTTCTCGAATTATAGTGCATAGATATTATATCGCAGTGATGCCCACAATTAAATTGAAAATAGGCAAGTACTAAGGTACATACATATAACAGGAGAATAAAAAAGCAGCTTCATGTTGCTAATAATTGTGCATCACAAAGACTGAATTATGGTAGAACTGAAGGCTAAGGCCTACCTCATTTTTTACATGAAATCCTAATCAACCTAGGTAATATAACATAAAGGAATTCAGCAAGCTTGTCATCACATTCTTTTCGTATGTATGTTTGTCACTTTATGTGGCAAAGTTAGTAAATAGCAAATGATATTTTAATACTTAGTACTAATGAAATGTAGCCTCATGTAATTCAATCTCATGTGTTAAATGTTTCGTTTGTAAACAGGGAAAAATCCAAAGAACGAGAATTTGTTGCTGATTTCATTTCGCGGACCCCAAACTCAAGCGGTGAACGACTTGCTAATTGGCTTCAGCCTGAATCCTTTGTGGATCCATCAAAGTGCGAGGTAAGACATACTTGGTCATTCCAAGTTTCAGCATCAGCTATATCCATATAGACGATTAAATTACATTACTATTGAATCTCCGTGTAAAGATCGATAAAATCCGTGTAAAAATTGTGTCAGTATATGTACATTTGTGCGTCTTGAGGCCAGTTACTGCGATTAAACTATAATGGTATACATAAGTACACAATTCAGGATACTATCTGTAACTGCGGCATGAAATGTAATAAACTGTAGGACACAAATATAACTTTGTCTGAATGCTCTAAAAGTGTTCGGTCGGATGCAACTAAAAATACTTATTTCTCCTCCAGGTTGTAACCTCAAAGGATCCAATAAAACGAGGGAAGCCAACAGTCGTGGTAATCGTGACCAGAGATCAATACGGTGAACCAGTGGTTGCACCAAATCTTTTGGTGAGTGACTAAACTATCACGATCAGTAAATAAATCTGTGTCTGTAAATCTTCTCCACGAAATTAGTTCAAATTCATCAGTTTCCTGTTTACGTTTTGTACATGAAAATACAAATACGGTAAATGACCGACTTCGGCCTCCAAGTGCTCTTACTAGTTAGCCCCAACAATCAATTTAAAAAGTCCAAAATAGGGGGTTAATGACTGAACATGGGGCCAGTTTTACCTGATTTACCAGAGCAAAAATGAATTTATAGTCCCGAAGGAGGCTAATAAACTAGCATAGGCTTTTTTTAGTGGTCGTTTGCGCTGCAATTATATTTCTGAATGCTTTGCGAATAGATTTACAGCTATCCTGACCAAACCAGCTGAAGCGCGTGCTGAGGAGAGCATGTAGAGTGTGTAACTCCGTAAATACCTAAAATGTATTGGTTATATCTTAATTTTTTTCGTATTCAATTTGTTTCACCTGCGTTTCATACTACATTCCCATATTGGTTTTATGTTTTCAAAAGTCAAAGACATTTTCGTAATTAGTAATAGGAGGAGGGGCCGTGGTTGTTCTTACAATTGTTTACTTATAGAATTTTTATCTTTTAAATGTCTAGCGTATGATAGTAATCAAAATATGAAATGCTTTATATGTCCGTGCATTTCCTGATCGATTGGGAAATGCTTGTTGAACTATTATGCTGACAATGAGTTGACTGTAGGGTAATAATTGACCGCAGGATACCACTCTTAAGCAAGCCAGTAAAACTGGCATATATTTTAGGATTACTATTTATGTCGTAAACAAATAGTGGATGGTTATCTAAGGAATGGATTAAAGTGTACTATGCTCTCTCTGCCTCTCTTTTCAGGTTGAATTGAAAGCAGTTCCTCAGATGACATCTGAGCCTTGTCCAAGATCATCTCAGACTTGTGCAGGCTTATACAAGTGCTTACCAGGGCAGGACTCGGATAATCTTGAAGTCACCTTTCAAGTCACTGTAAAAGACAAAATGAAATATCATGCAGTTACCATGATGAAAGTAAGAAACGGAGAGACACAATTTAATGATAAGGATTAGGATAAGAGCTGTCTTGGTTTCAGAATAAGAACGCAGTACGCGAGCTCATTACTTACCTAGCACATCTTGCATCTTCTCCAGCCCTGTTGTTATCACCTTTGGCTGTTTCTATAAAATATTCCGTTGACGCTGAGTCACTCACGCATTATAATTGTCCTTTATTCTTGTTTACGGTGTACATATTCTGGCTCCATTTTTTATCACGAAGGCGTCTGGAGCTTTCCAAAACTAAGCTGTGAACTAAATTATTATGTCTTTATGATTCACTTCCCTATGTCGCATATTTGCTGCTACATATGAACCTACTGTTATTGTTTTTTTTCCCCGGAGTATTTCTTCATGAAATTAAAATAATTATGAATTACTTCGTGTGAATTGAACCTTATATTGTTGATTTAAAATCACGCTGTCAAGCAAAGCATTTAAGAGATAAGAGATAGCAATTTGAGTAAACCGAGTACTATACATATATGTACCTATTACTTAATGTATGGGCTTCGCATCTCTGGCAGTAATACGTAATGATAAATTTTGAAAATGACTGAAATCTCTCGTGTAACTCGTAAATGGCATATGTTGTTTTTATTGAACTGATATTGCTCAACATAGATAATAGTGTGATATTTATTAATTAACCATTTTTTTTATAGGAGTATGAAAATTATTCATTCGAAGAGCTCCGATTAATGTCACCAACCATCCGGCGTTTCTCAGAATCTATGCTTATAAGACAAAATAATAATGCTACGTACACGGCCACCTGGACTCCAGCATGCACGGGACTGTATTACATTTCTCTCACTGTGGATGGCTACACGATACCTCAAGTACGCTTTCTTTCCTTTCCGGTTTATACTTTCAGTGTTGTGTGTATCTGCATAAATCTATTGAGTTTTCGTGGGATAATGTTGCCGTTAATAAGGTTTGTTTCTTGGACAAAGTGTACATATGAACTCCATTTAAATATATGGGTATAAGCACTCGAAATTAAGTCATAGTACAGGACGTACATATCGTAACAGATGGGATGTAACCCGTCAGAATCTCTAACTTTAAAAGCTCTGGCATGCTGTGTCTCCTAAAGCTTTTGATAAACCCTATCTGTAGTACTATTTTCTAGTTCTTAATCTCGTTTAAAGCAAACGTGAGCTATCTTATTTACTTATTATTTTACGCACAGGTTACAAGTGTGGACGTGGAAGAAGCACCTGATGGCTCCTTCTCATCACAATTGAAGAAACCAGACGAGAGTGTGGAGACAAGTGACTCCCATTCGGGGAAGATGAGAAAATTTAAAGCAACGGACTCCGCTGGCCTACGCATTCGATCTCATCCTTCTTTGCAAAGCGAACAGATTGGGAAACTGCCGATTAATGGTGTGATTCGCTTTACCATAGAAGTTCATAATGATGACGGGATATGGGTAAAATTGAATGATCCATCCGTCCAAGCCTTTTGCGATAGTTTAGCACAAACCAAGAGTTTACGAACTGAGGGATGGTGCCTGCAGTACAATCAGCATGTGGGCAAAACTCTATTATTTCCTGTTGAAGGCCCAAAACAGTTGCCCGACTTGGGCCATGGAAAGGGTCTCCATAGTGTCAGGAAAATGACCGATGCCTCTTTTACTAACGCTGACACGAGGTTAGTTATTATATTTAGGTATATATGTACCTTTACTAATAAAGGAAAGTACCATTGTTAACGGCGTGGGAATTAAGATCATCATAACATGTTTTTAAAAATATTACGGACATTTTTATCGTTCTTCTAATACCACTGAGCACTCTTGAAATTTAATTCGTTTCGCCTGGTTCTTTGATAGTTCGAAAGCGCTCAGATTAAATGGAAGCCCTGGACTGTACCAGGTAGTGAATTGCGGAGTGTCCGGACATAATATACGAGCCCGGCCATCCCTACGATCTCCTTCAGTTGGAATACTTGCAATGGGAATGAAGTTTTATTCCGTAGATGAGGTAAGACACAATCGTCCGATTAAGAATGGTTTCATTTTGAATCCTTTATAGTACTTCACCAATAAAAGTAACCTGAAGGAATTATTTCTCTATTGTTGGTACTCTTTATATCCGTCTGCTTATACCCGCTTTGTGGCAATTAAATCCAGTTTTGTTTTGATTCCGTATAAGGTCTTGTGATCTAAATTTAAATTTTAAAAACAATTGTACTAATGAATTTTCAAAATTTGAGAACTACTCTTGTATACCAAAACTTTTGAAACAAACTAATAACGATTGTCTGTAATTTCAAAATGAAGATGAATTTTATCTCTTTTTCCAGTGCATCAATAGCGATGGACATTGGGTTAAATTGGATCACGTAAGTCAGCAGAAGTACTGTTACACGTCTGAAGGGGAAGGCTGGTCCCTTGCTGTTGGGAAAGGTGAAACGGTTCATCTTCGGATGCATGGTAAGTTTGGATTGTTTAGTGATCTGACGGAGAAGAAATTATGTATTAAATACAGATACCTACCTATATATAATAATATTACGAGATGTACGGAAGTTAAAATCTTGTAATTTACGTGGATGATTTCTTGTATTTTTTTCATAGCAGATGGAAATAAATCGAAAAAAGGTTTTGATTTTTCGATTGCGTCACACAACCCTCAAAGTCTCTTTGACAACGTTAGCCCTCCTGCTGCATTTGGTTCAGTAGATAACACGGCAGGTTTCAATGCGGACATCAAGTTCAGTGACTCGGACCAAAATATAGCAATGGACGGAGGCTCCTTTCTGTTTCCGGCAACGTTGGATGACATGACGGATGAATCCTTGAAGCAGATGTCTCCCCCACATTCCCCAGACATTACTGTGACTACTGTAGAACACCATAGCAGTAGTTCATCATTACGATGTTACAAATCAAGTGAAACTCATCATGAAAAATCAGAAGCAATCTCTCGAGAGGAGAGAAGTACTAAGAGCAGTAGTAGATCCTCAAAGTCTTCTAGTTTCAGTGCGTTACAAAAATGGCTGCAGTTAGGGTCCGACTCCAAAAGCTCTATTTTCGAAACAGAACACATTGGGCCGAGCAAAGGAAATAGCACGTCTGCACCAAGTTCCATTGAAATGACCAAGTCACTAGTCAAAGAAAGGATCAATGCTTTAACGGTAGGTACTAGTAAGTCGGTGAGTTCTGCAACTCAGACTTCTCCTGATGAAGTAGCTCCAAGTGCCATCCCTGTCCCCGTTCAATTTAATATCGGCTCTGCTGGACCCGGTCAGAATCTTGGCCTTGGCTTAGGGTCTTCCCCAGTGTCCAGCTCTAAACCATCTCCCAAGACGGAACGGAAACACAAGAATAGCTCTTCAAGACCTAGATGTGGTCGGCGGGATAGAGAGAAAGACAGACCAAAGTCTCCTCAGAGACTCAGTGAGATTCCTATTTTAACAAGGTACGGACTTCGGGGGAAAAGAGAATATTTATTTACAAATTTTTAAAATTGTAGGAAAAGTAAAACGTTAAACACTGTAAAATGTATATATAGTGCACCTGTAAAGTGTGCTGTTGGACCAGGACCAGCTCAAAGCTTTCGTGCCGTTTTTGGAGCTATTTTGTGGAATGCTGGGATTATTCATGATGCAATGGCATGCGCAAGTTACCTTCGTTTTCACAAGCACTCTGATATTTTAGCCGCAAGGAAATCCTCACAACCCGCAATACCTTTAGATGAAGACGAACTCCTCATTTCCATCTTGAATCATTCTAAAATTAATTCCAGTGACAAAACAAATCATTCCCAAAGTCCAAATCACGAGAAAGAGAAGCAACATGCTTCAACTACGAATAAAAACGAGGAAACTAAATCCGTAATTTTGCGTAAAAAACCGGGGTCGCCATCTAAAGCTAAACAACAAAAGCAGCAGCGCCATTCCGTCGAAGTTACATCAGCTGCTTGGTATTTAAAAGAAAACCCAGAATTAAAAATTGAAGAATTTGATATTAAAGCTCTGAGTTTAGGAAAGGAGCTTGGATCACAAGGACAGTTAAAGCAAAATAATGCAGACGACGCAGAATCTGCGGAACAACAATCTGCTACACCTGCTGTTGAAACAGAAGATGACGAGTATCCACCAGCTATGGCTGCCTTAGAAAAGATTTGGAACTATGTCAAGAGCACCTGCTCGGATGCGCTCTTTAAAGATGTACCTTTGAGTTCAGTTTCGGAAATTTCTAAAGGAACGCCGGTCAAAATGAGGAAGGAGAAAAAGGCTTCACGGTCTGCAGCGCAAGAGTGTAAAATTAAATGCAAAAAGGAACGGCCAAGGCAGCTTCAAACTATTGGCCGAAGCTTTCTTTTGGGTAATTGTGTTCATTCATTTTATGTAGGTAAATGTAAAATACTAGTGTGACAAACTCGTTTTGCAAGGAAATTGCTCTGCTTCACGCGTACTTTTGATTTTAGCAGAGTCAGAGGGAAACCGAGAATTCTCTGAAGAAATGCAGCAATGTGAAATCTGCCAGGTTCGATTTCCCAGAAAAGGGCGCTCCAGGTAATATCAAAAACTGAACATTGCAACGGTTCTCATTCTTAAAATAAGTAAAGTTCGACTTTACCACCAATGCTTTATGCCGTATGGTTACACATTTATTAATTTCAGGAACGTCCACTTTGGTCTTTCAATAATGTGTGAAAACTGTAGCGAAAGACATCTAAAAATTAAGAAGCAGCAATTTTCAGTAGGCAAGCCACAATCGTCGTCAGGTTCTAGTTCCGGTCCGAGTGAAAGCATACCACTCAAATATGCCTCGCCACCAGAGATTCATCAGCCACATTCCACTATCATGAATAATTCATTTTTCTTACTGCAAATGATCAACACAGTTTCCGATAACCACCCACAGGCAGATTCTTCAATAATTCCATTGAAAGTACCATTTAGCTGCTACGCCGCGTTGGGGGTGACTGAGAGTCAAATGATAGACGACGACAGCCCCTTCAACGAAGAACTTTCTCCCGATGGAAAAACCTCAGAAGGCAGTATAAGTAGGGATGGTCGATCTTCCATTTCGGCTATTCTTAAGGGAACGGAAGATGAGCTAATGCTTAGGAGGGCCGAATTTCGACCAAGGCGGCGAAAAGTTAGCAATGGAGATCAAGGCTTGGGTAAGTGACAGATTAAAAGTAGCAGAACCACATCTTTGAGATAGATTCTCCGTTTTTCACTGATGCGGATCGTTTCTAGGAGTGGATGACTCGGGATTTACGCTGCTAAATCATCCATCCGCTGCTCTGACAAGGATATTGGAAGCGTCTCAAAATAATGCCGAATCGGACGCTATAAGTAGGATGTGTGGAAATATCGTTCACTTTGTGGTTGAAAAACACGATTTAGATAATTTAAAGCTGTACCTATTCCAAGCTATTCGAAGAGTTACTTGCAGGTCATATGGGATGCAGGTAATTGTTTGTTAATTAACCTAAGTTAAACTTGCAATTCTATTTTAAAGAGAATCACGACCGGAATTTTTTAACCTATCGGCGATGTATTTTAATCTAATTATAATCTAAAAATGCAGATTCTTGCATGGATGATGAAAAATGTGAGCCAACCCACAGCATTACACGATTTATTGTGGTGGTATTCATCATCCTTAGAAATCAAATCAGAGGATGAAGTTATTGAAAATGTAAGTGTCTACTTATGACTCAGTGCATTGCCAGTTCATAGCTATGCAAAGTTAAGTATTTTAATGAAACAATTAGTGAATGTCTGAACTTGATGATTAAGTTTAGTTTGGTGAATATTTTTAAGGAAAACCTGGATAACGGATGGTGGCAAATGCGAGTTCATCCTTTAGCCGAATCACTGTCAACCATTTTTCCAGTGCTGACTGAATCATTTCATATCCTTTTACAGGTCTCATTATTAAATTATGTAATCCGTAAAGCTTATTTAAATTAGATGGTTCTGTTTTATTTACAGCACATAATTTAAACTTGCTGTTTTGTTTTGCAGACAATCTCTGATGTGATGCCATTCTTACCAATTGGCTCCCCACTATTAGAAATGGCTGTTAAATGCTGGGGGGTTTGCTTTTCGCGAAAAGATCATAAGTTTCTGCACAGGTATTTATTTCATAGTTCTTTATATGATTTACATTTATTTTTTAACCAATTTTCATTGTAGATACTAAGCAAAAAATCCGGAGACTTATTAATGGTCAACATTATTTACACAGGAGCAAAATTTTCCGAAATTTGAGCCAAATAATGTCACAGTTTGATGGTGATAACGAATGGTCGAAATCAAGTTTAAATGGCGAAAATCAGAATCCATTTTATGATCCACACACGGAAATAACTACTTGCTTGACAGATTTGACATCCTCCGTGGACGTTAAAGTGTCTAGCCGCGGCGCCCTCTGTCCAAGTCTTACAGATTCTTCCACTGAAACGTTCTGGGAATCTGGGGAGGAAGACAGGTGAGAGATTATGAGAGATCATTGCTGTAAACAAATATCGATATTTTACCTGTACTTGAGTTACGAGTACGTGTGAAAAAAATAATATTTGTGTTTGATAGAAGCCGGACTAAAAGTATCACAGTTATTAGTAATGGAGAATTGATTGTCAAAGTTCTGGCAGTTCATGTTGACAATATTCGGGATTCCCAAGTAAGCTGTTGGAATAGTAGTTTGTCAGGCACTATTTACTCAATTTATCAAATATCAGATCCAAATAGTTCGGGTTTGCTTTGCTTGACTAATTAAGTTGTTAATTTGTTTGTTTGCGTAGTATAAAGTCTCTTCAATAGCAGTCAAAGTTGGACCACATTTGGAAGAATTGACATCCGTGGGTCACGTTGAAATAGATATTCGTCACTGTGGATGGTGTTGGTTCCCTATTGAAAGTATGAAGTGCATACTTATTATGCTTATGTAAATTTAAATTAACACATTTTAAGTGTAATAATATTCTTATAATGTGTGTATAATCTTCTACTGTTTGAAAATTGTAGACAAAAATGCAAAAGTATTCAAGATGGAACTCAAAGGCCCAGACAATACTTTGCGTGCTCGTCAAATCAGAGTTTTGGGATTTCAAGGGAATCAGTCAGACATGCTGGATAAAGTGTGTCCGAACACATTGGGCGCCCGAAGGAAATGTGAAAATGAGACACTCCGGATTTTCCGACTTTTATCATCTGAAGTGAGTTTTTTGAATAGGTCTAGAGTGACACGGTCTCAAATCAAAAACTTTGGAATTTCCCACTAAAGCTAGCTACTTTCTAAATTATTGGTATTTTTTTCTGATTTCTAGGTATTTGGAAAACTTTTAAATTACGTGAAGCGTGGTGAGGATGATCCAGAAGCTAATGACCTTCAAGAGCATGTCGTTGGGATTCTTTTTAGTCGAAATAAACTAACACATCTCCAAAAGCAGGTGTGCTCACACATTGTCGGAGCAATTCATAGGGAAGCAATTAAAATTAAAGAAGAATTCGATTCTCATGTTTCTGGTTCCATACTGGAGGCAACAAACGAAAATAATATTCGCTTGATCATTGGTGGTACTGAGATATTGTTATGCTTGGAATGTAAATTATTTCATATCCTCGGCTTACGAATGGTTGCATTTTGTAAACTTGTTGTGTATTTGGTGCATAGATAAACCAAAAATTGGGGATAGATACTGTTTTGAAATGCTATCATTGGTCCTTGCACTGGCTGGAAGTAAACTGGGTCGGTCATACCTCTCGCAACAGAGCAATCTAATACAGGATTTAATGAATTTGCTTCACGTTGGAACTCCAAGGATTCAAAGACAAGTAAAATAGGATTTGAAAGTTGGATGGAATGCATTGTTTTTTCGTCAATGTTAAATATGTTATGTACCTTGTGCTTCATGCTGTGTTATTTGAAATTCAGGTTACTTCTGTACTACGAAAAATTTTGCCTGAAATAAATCCAGACGACTTTTCTAAAATTGTTTGTACGCAAGATAGTGAGTCAAAACTTGGGATATTAGACATGCTACTAGGATGTGTCATCAAATCCCTTCAAGTGAAAGTACGAACTTCCCAAGACGGAAATCGTTCAGCAAGAAATATTAGTACAAACGAAGTTTATAATACAGAGGATCTTCCTCCGTTGTACTGGTTTCTGCGTGGGGAGGGTGATATTCAGCTGGCTAATACCGTCGTCAAGCTTATCAAAGATATGTCTGAGGTGACTAAAGAGCGGTTACAATTGTTGCATGATCAAAATTTCAAAGTACCACTACAAAAAACCGTTTTTAATGGTAAATTTGTGCTTTTAGGACTCATTTTCGGAAGATTGGGCTGCAAAAACTAAGCCAGCAATTGCTGAAGCAGTTTTGTACCTGACCAAAATCGATGCATCCGGTCGGAGCTCTGAAGAATGTCTTATTGTTCCAAAATTCTGGGTCGCCTTGGCTGCTTTATGTGTCTTACATTCAGATCATTCAAAACTTCTGTCGTCACCTGTATTTCAAAATGGCGGAACGGGCAGGGTATTGTACACAACATTTAGTACAGCTTCCCTGAGCGACCCTTATATCTTCATTTAATATAACTTTGTCATTGAACTTTTCAGGCCAAGTGTGTCAATCATGATGATGGTGAAACTCTTGCTGTAATTCAATGCAGTGAATGTCAGGATTTGTGCGCAGAGTGTGATCGTTTCCTTCATTTACCCAAAAAGAGCTGGAAGCATCTTCGGAAGGTGGCGCTTTTACACTTTTTTTTAGAGTTTTTCATACGCAACTTTACAAGATCAGATCATATTATTAGTAGTCTACAAATTCCAATGAAAAGAGGTCGGCGTGGGCATAAATGAATTTTAATGGATGATTGCAGGTGTGTAAGGAAGAGGAAGAATCCATCAAGGTTGATCTCCATGAGGGATGCGGTCGCATTAAGCTATTTTGGTTAATGGCACTGGCAGACTCCTCCACGCTGAAAGCACTCGTAGAATTCCGGAGCGAAATTCCCAAAGCATTTTCGGACTCTATCACTGCTGTAACCACAGTGGGTCGATGCAGATTTTGTAACAAAGTGGGCAATAGTGGACCGCTTGCACTTGGTAATGTGTGCGGAGAAGTGGAGTGTCAGGTTAGTTTTTCTAACTTTGAAACAGTGCTATTTAAGAACGTTTCACGTTTGTGGTAACTTCAAACTTTTTGCTTCAATGTGCGGTGGTTAAAGCATTTGCTGCAATTACCTATGACCCTACACTAGACGTGTCATCCGTATACTAATGCTATGCTCACGATGTGCTGGTTTGCAGGAATACTCAAAAACATCTTGTGAAAGAATCCTAGAATGCGGTCATCTATGTGGAGGTGTTCGCAATGAAATGAAATGTTTGCCCTGCTTACAGGGTTGCTCGGATAAATTAGGCACAATTTTGAAACAAGACAGTGATGATATGTGTATGATTTGTTTTACGGATGCTCTTGCATTTGCACCAGCTATTCAGGTAATGCTAGATGTAGAAATTATAAAGCTCTTACACGTACGTGCCCAAAGCGCGGTGGAATTATGCGACATTTTTTCAGGGGCTACATTTATTTATTGTCTTTTCTGGTGGCTTTTTAAATTTCAGCTGATATGCGGGCATGTTTTTCATTACCACTGCTGCAGATCGGTTTTAGAGAGAAAGTGGGCGGGGCCTCGAATAACTTTCTCTTTTTCGTACTGTCCTATTTGCAAAGTAAGTGGTTTTATTTAAAAGTGATAATACTTCCAATATAAATTATAATAATTATATGTAATTATTTACATGTAAGCTTATTTGAGTAGCCTAGTTTAATTTATAGTTGCATGGGCGTAAATTGACATGACTTGTTTTTCCAGGCGGATATTTGCCATCCGTTGTTGGAAGATGTTCTGAATCCAATCCGGGAACTTTTTTTGGATGTCCAACGTAAAGGTTTAATGAGACTTGAGTATGAAGGTTTAAATAACATCGAAGCAATTACAATGCCTGGTGGAAGATACTATAATAATCCGGCAGGATTCGCTATGGATCGCTACGCCTATTACGTTTGTTTCAAATGCAAAAAGGTAGGTTTAATTACAACCCTTGGTTGACATGTACGGAGGTCTGAAGTCTGAAGTGGTTTCGGAGTGCATAAGACACGAATTTTAAATGTTTCCGTATACGGTTATTATATAGGCGTACTTTGGAGGAGAAGCGAGATGCGATTTAGAGATTCCAATGGAATTTGACCCATCTGAACTTGTTTGTGGAGGATGTAGTGACGTGTCCCAAGCTCAATTGTGCCCAAGGCACGGGACTGATTTCTTAGAGTACAAGTGCCGTTATTGCTGCTCCGTGGCAGTTTTCTTCTGCTTTGGAACTACTCATTTCTGCAACGGATGTCACGATGATTTCCAGCGGATCACCGCCATTCCCAAAAATCAACTACCTAGTTGTCCAGCAGGTACGTACTAGGACTTACAAAGTTGATTCTCTAGTTCCCGTTTACAAGATGATATGACGAAGGAGCTCTTTAGCTGACTTTCGACTTAATTCGGCTATAATCAGATTTTGAATATCTGTCGTTTTATTTGTTCCACACAGCGCCACGAGCTAATCAGTTGGAAGGAGAAGAGTGTCCGCTGCATGTATTTCATCCTCCTACTGGAGAAGAGTTCGCCCTTGGCTGTGGCATATGTCGGAATGCCCATACTTTCTAATCACTTGTATAATTTATAAAGAATGCTATTACTACTGCATTGAGAAGACTGCACTATCCATATATTATGTAGAGATAATAACTGGGATGCTTGAACGCTTAATCTTAAAGTTACTCACAACTAAAAACTCGAAACTAGGAACAAACGTTTAAGTTGAGTTTCTATGCCTTACCCAACCATATATGTAGACATATTCACACACACACACACACACACACACACAATGTGAAGTAGGCGTATACGTGTAGTCTCAGTGTACAAGAACACCCTTAAAATTCGGATTTAAAATTTTCGTTAAGGGTACATAGGCTAGTTGGATTTTTTTGATGTTTAAATCTCTTCAATATATTTATAATGTTAAGGTAGGTAGGCGAGTTATTCTAATTATCCATGCTTAAACCATTCTTCCTATAAAAATAACATTATTACATTACTATCAAACATAAATTATTAAATATAACTTTGAAATTATGTTCATTACACTGACTAACTTTTAAAGCAAGTACTTAAATTTAGATCGAGCCATAAGATACATAATTATTACTGACCTATAGAAAACTCTCAAAATGTCTAGAATTTGTATCTTTAAACACTAATATATTGAAATTACACTAACTATTGTTATTGTTATGAAAACCTGTTTCAAATTCATAACTACTGAAAACAAAATCCTATATGTTAAAATCTTAAAATGACTTCGGGTTCAGTAGACATAGTTAGGCACACATATTGCAAAATTGCAATGCAATGCAGCAACAAACTTTAGATAGGTAGATTACATGTATCCACATGTAAAATAGATAGCTAGTCGCTCAAGTTCTATTGATTGTAGATATATAGTTACACTTACTTAACTATACTCATGTTCATGAATAATGTAAATCCATGCCTTTTTAATTTTTATCGTGTATGCATGCGTAGGAAATATGGATAATTATTGTACGTATAAAAAATATTACAATAACGTAAGCGATACAATAATTATCAGCAGTTATAGTTTTTTATTATTTTTGCAAGTCGTTATTATTGTTAGTTGTAATGTAATGCTTCGATTTGAATGTGTTAAATAAGCAGTATTATTATTATTATTGACTTTTCAAAGTAAAAAGATCTGTGTAACTTTTTAGCATAAATTGTACGTTGTACATTGTAAGCAACTACAACGTTCCATTCCTCCTTTTTGTAACACCTATTAGTTATTAGTATTATATTAGTAATTTGAGTTCAACTTGTGCTGGCTTCAAAATACTAGACTTTTCAATCAAACGAAAAACTGCGCATTTTATTATTTAGACGGTTCATTCCATTTCCTATGTAAAATATAATATACTATGTAGCATTGATTTATGATATTTAATCAAATGTGTATTTTAATCATACTATCTTCTAGTGGGGCCTTTGTTTCATATGTGATCGTTATATTTCGTTTAGTAGGTGCATAATTAAATATTGTAGTCAATTTTTAATTACCAATCAGTTAAACTAGCGGCAGTATCTTAGTTGTTATGCCCAGCCCAGCTGTTCAATTTAATTGTATCATTGTACTATCCAATATTGTGAATTGTGATAATAAATCATTAATACTCTATTGGCAAATTAATTAAAGATATTTAATCGAAAATTAATTAATTAATTCATACAATATTCATAAAACACATGGAACGAGACATTGAAAGCACGATGGCTCGGTAAAGACGGCCAAAATAAGAGGCGCGATTATTGAATACGTTCTGTCTTCACTAAGTGATCACTCTGCCCTAGTCTAGTCAAAAAGTCGTGACTAGACTAGGATTGACTAGGACTGACTAGACTAGTCGGTTCTTTCAGAAGATTTGACTTGACTTGACTAGACTAGCCAATTTTTAAAAAATGACTAGACTAGACTAGCTCATCGACGTCCTATACCAATCCATATGACTTGACTAGACTAGTCAGTTAATTTTTAGCAAAGACTTGACTAGACTAGACTAGCCTAGCAATGAAATTTTATTTGACTAGACTAGACTTGACTAGCAAATATTTCGGGCAGCTTAGGATCACTTCTTTTAGAACTTTTACTGCTTTTACGCTTTTACTTCTTTTCTATACTAAATTCAGAGTAAACTTTGATTGTGATTGTGAATTGTGTAAAATCATCAATTGTCATTTTTTAAAACAATTTTATAACAAAAAAAAATTAAAAATGAATCAATTTAGGGCAAAGTTAGTTAATTTCTTTAGGGCTCAGCATAGTTATTATAGATATAAGCACATAAATAATTTCATTAATAGTACTAGAACTTTACAAACGATAGCTTACAAAACAAATCCAGGATTCAATGCTGAAAAATTTAGGTTTTTAGCCAGCAGTTTCACGGTAATTGGTGTTGGAGGGGGATTTAATGGGATCTTTAATGATCACTCCATTCAGTTTGAAGGTAATTAGCAACAGTAAGCAACTAGTAATTACTGATTTCTATTTGTGATTTGTACGCCGTAGTATGTAATAATAGTATGTAAGCTTTGCCATTATTTCGTCATAATTACGAATGTAGATATGAATGTATTCATTCATCATTTAATGTAGTTGCGGATGGATTTCTTACTTTTTTTTCAGAATTGAAAAACAAACCACTTTTATTTGCTGCTAAAAATGGCCACACCGATGAAGTACGAAGACTTTTAAATGGGGGATTTGATGCAAATGCTAGACATTTGTTAGGATGGACTTCATTGCAAGGTTGAAGGTTTATTGTTGGCTTTCATAAAAGATGATTATACAGTACGTGCCGTTCATCCAGATTTGATTGAGCGGTTGAAAATTCTTGTTTCTGCTATCTCTGTATTATAAAGTGTCGTTGTAATCCTAAATACGCATAAAATTATTTTTGGAATACGTTACGTAATAATGTGCAAGGTCTTGCCATTTCGGGCGTCTTAACTAATAATGGGTTCTTCTTGAATTTTAACAGTTGCAGCGATCAATGGTAATGCATCTACAGTTAGATTACTGCTAAAGCATGGGGCTGATCCGAATGCTAAGGATGAATACTCCAATGCTTTCAAAATGGCTAATTCATTGAATCTCCATTCAATTGAAGGTAAAAATGAAATCTACTATTTTGTGATTCATCACAAGTTTACAATCATGGCAGGTTTAAGACGTTAAATTTTCAAAATTTAAACTTGTTTTAGTTCAATTCGAACGAGAGGATGAATTTAGCGACCGTCTGTCCACGCGATCAAACTTTAAAGGATGCACAGCACTTCATTATGCAGTTCTAGCAAACAGTGTGGAATGTGTGAGAGCACTTTTGGAGGTAATGCTGTAATATGTGTTACAAATAATATGGAATATGGAGAGCCCGTAATATTTTGAACAAGGTCAAAATGATGGCTTGGATTATTAAAATAACAATATAACTGCTCATGAATTCATCCGTTGAATTGTGGTTATTTTTTAAGCATGGAGCGGATCCCACAATTGAAAACGACATTGGACACCTTCCTCTTCACTACTGTAAAGACGAATATATGAAATCGGTTCTAATCAGACACACGGAAGAAGTCAGTTTCATTTTACGATTGCCCTTGACTGTGTGCTTGGATATTTTACAATATTGACGTTAATAGTTTGTAATCAGTCAGTTTTCAATTTCAGATGGAAGTGAAAAAAAAGGAGAAGGAAGTGGAAGAAAGGCGCCGGTTTCCCTTAGAACAAAGAATTAAAGAAGTTATTGTTGGTCAGGAGGGAGCAATCGCTACGGTAGCGTCAAGTAACTAACTAATTTACATAAAGATGCAAAGAATAAATTCTACTAAAATGCCTCAGATTCGACAGTAAACTGTGCGCCGTTGTTCACGTGGTTTGAGAACTGTTGTTTTTATTTAGCCATACGTCGAAAAGAGAATGGTTGGATTGATGATGAACACCCGCTTGTGTTTATGTTTCTTGGGTCATCTGGGATTGGTAAAACTGAATTAGCTAAGCAGATAGCCAAATATTTATTTAAGGGCAAGACGGACGCTTTCATTAGAATCGATATGTCAGAGTATCAGGAAAAGCATTCCGTACGTTGGCTTCCATACTGTTCATACAAAAGTTAATCAGTGTATGTTAACAGTGTACGTGTTACTTAATTTTAAAACTTTCATGAAATTAGGTAGCAAAATTCATTGGTTCACCACCCGGTTACGTCGGTCATGAAGAAGGTGGTCAGTTGACTTCTCGCTTGGCTAAATGTCCTAACGCAATTGTCCTATTTGATGAGGTTGAGAAAGCCCATCCTGATGTGCTTACGGTGCTCCTACAACTGTTTGATGAAGTAAAAGAAAAATATTCATACAATGAGTAGAATATCTACTGATATCCTGTTGATTTTAGTGTAAGGTAAATTTGTACTTTGTACGTTTTTGCAGGGTCGTATCACAGATGGTAAGGGTAAAACTATTATGTGCAAGAAAGCTATATTTGTGATGACGTCGAATTTGGCGAGTGAAGAGATTGCACAACATGGTTTGGCCCTGAGAGAAGAAGCGGATAAAATTGCAAAAGAGCGATACGAAGGAAAAATAAGTAATTATTAGGATATTTAAATTAAAGTCATTTAGGTATTTGCATTTTTCTATGATTGTGTAGTATACTACTTTTAATAATGCTTTATTTAATTTGCTTAAAAGTCCTTTTCATTCCTGTTGTAGCCGATGAAGAGCTCTCATCAAAAATAACAATTTCATCGAAATTTAAAGAAAACGTTGTGAGAAGAATTTTAAAAGCCCATTTCAAACGAGATGAGTTTCTCGGACGAATAAATGAAATAGTTTACTTTTTACCCTTTTCTAAATCTGAACTTTACCAGTTAGTCCTGAAGGAACTTCAGTTTTGGGCTGGCAAAGCTATGGAGAATCATTCCATCACACTTAAGGTAATTATGTATTAAAGTATTTATACAGTATAAGTTTAAGATGACATGCAGGGATAAATCATTTTAAGTTGAAAAATTGTTGTATTCCAATGTTCTTATTTATTTCATTTGTAGTGGGATCAAGCCGTTATAGAACTTCTTACTCAGGGCTATAACGTTCACTACGGAGCCCGCTCCATAAAACACGAAGTTGAGAGACGTGTTGTGAATCAGTTAGCTCAGGCCCATGAAAATAATCAGCTGAAGCCGAAATCAGCAATTCATCTAGTCGCTTGCGATAACTGTATCAAGCTTAAAATAACAGAGAGTGGTAAACTAGTAGATCTTCCAGTTGTTCCACCTTTGAAAATCGCGTAGAAACAACAAACTAGTATATAGAAGTCAGTAACAAGTGCTTACAGGTACCTAATTACTACTAGGAATCGTATAAATGGAGGTATTTCTATGCGAATGACTGATTATATTTTATATTTCTCAAAATTCCTCTAACTGCTTGTCATTAGATCCTACAAAGTAAATCCTCTCGTCAGTGTCTGTCATGAGTGAATTAATTATTTTATCTTTGGCAGTTTAAGAGAATTTTAGGGTAGTCGGGGTATGACAGCGCAGCGTCGAAATTTTAATTAATTGTACATTAATCAGTGGAATCTGGTAACAATAAATATCCAATTAATTTTGTTTTTATCTTTACTTTCGGGACAGCTCCATTGCAATATATTTTACTACAATAAAAATAAGTGTAAAACATAGAACTTACGATACAGTAATGCGGCACCAATGATAATAATTAAAAATTAAAAGTAATTAGTTTTTCTTTCAGCAAAACTAATATGACATATTTCCGATTATTTTTATAATGTAGTTAATTCTAATGCTATATTAAGTAATTAGTATGATTAATTGGAAAGAAAAACAATAAAAATAAATGTATTAAAAAAATTAAAATGAGAATAGTGACGACGTAGAAGATTATTTCACCATAAATGCATCCAGCAGTTTTTTCTTCCAGTTTCACACGCTACTCAATGGTCAGTCAAATGCTTAAGGAAAAAAAATCGGAGTACGAATCGTACGAGCCTGCAACCTGCAACCGCGTACTTCTAATAACTAATCAGTAGTCGAGTCCAAACTAAACTAAACTCAACTTTGCTATTTGCTTGCACTTCTCTGCAGTTTTGCACTTTTTGAGGTGAGAATCCTGCTAATTAGTTTCGGTTAATTATTTGTGTGAAACTTGACGACTGCGACTGTTGTGTTAATTAATTGCAATTTTTCAAAAATGACGAATAGGACTTTTCGTCTACAAATTTAGATCATCTTTAGATAAGCAAATCCATTCCGTAAATGTTCAGAAGAGTGGACTGTCAACTGCGGACCACTTGAGTAAGCCGAGCATTGCAAATTGGCTTGGCAGTATTTGCAGTACCCACTTGATCGCCTCTCGAAGTTGTGACTGTAACACTGTAATTTTGACGACTGTGATGACAAAATAAAGTTTTTGTGAATCATTAATAAACCACTTGACAAAAAGCTTTAAAAAAGTCACGTAGGAAGGTAAATACGTCAAAATAAAAAAAACATGGATCGAATTCAGGAATCTTATAAAATTTTGCGTGATAAAATAAATCAGGTTCATAGAGACTATTCAAAATGGATATGTAATAATCCAGGGAGAGCTTCGGATATTGAGTCATCGCTAAAAATTCTGTCATATCTACTTCACGGGAAATTAAAGAACGCTACTATTCTTCCGGAACTGTTATACTGTTCCTCAAATCTACTAACATTCTGGCACAATTCACTGATAGCGAAGCACACTAATTTGCAGATTATTGCCAACCATGAAGATTTAGAATCAAATCAAAGTCTTCGAGTACGACGAATTGTTAAAATTCAATCTACTCTAACTATTCTGGAGTACTTTGAGGTCTTTTTGGAAGTCAGTGCAAAAACTTTATGGGGGGACGTTGGACGATGGCTTGTCATACTCATCATACAGTCCTTTAAGTAAGATTACCTACCATGACTTTAATATTTTATTTTGCAGTATCTAATTAAAATTGCTGGTTTAGTTTCTAGTTTCATAAAGCTGTCAATTCTAATTTGTAGGACTGGCCTAAGAGCAGCTTTACTCTTCTACTATAAAGTCGGACTTATTCCGGGACCGTCGGTCGGAACTGTGCCACGGCAGAGAGTCACTAGTTCGAACCAAAACAGTGGAACAAATGGAAAGCTCGTCTTTGTACTCAAAAGCTCTGGCCGAATTGTTCGAAAAATTCATGCTTGTAAGCCCTTTTTTACACCTTTAATAGTCTTTTGTAAGTAATTCCATGAGTGTGAACCATTGTTTGGGTTTTTATGCAGCCCCTCCAGTCAAGTACCGGAATTGGAAGTTACCGGACGTGCCTAGACTTGCAGTTTTCCCTAAAGATTTGCCAGTTCTGCGGACTGTTGCTGAAGTAAGTTGATCATATTTAATTCATAACTGATTAGCACTCACGATCAGTCGAAAAGTTTCGAAAAGAATGTATTTATTAGAAAGTACTTCGTACTGACATTAGTATATTGTTTTTCAAATTAGATGCTGCATATACTTCGTCCGCTGTCCCACCTTGTAGGAATGACTGCGTGGGGATCTACTTCCTGGAAGCCTTGGATGCTAAGTTTGGCGATGGACGTGACAAGTCTTCAGTTGCACAGTCACTTAGTTCAAAGGTTGCGACCAGAACAAAAACAAGAACTTTCAAGACGAACTTTCGCACTTTTGTATTACCTGTTGAGGTCTCCGTTCTATGACAACTTCACGAAGCACAAATTAATGGGGTTTCTCTCTCTAATGTCAAGAAGGGTTCCCATTATAGGGAGACTCTGCTCTGTTTTGGCAGAATCCATACCCGAATGGCAGGATACGTACTCGTACATTTGGAATGACTTTTAACTGACACGCTGCTGAACTGCTGCAATTTAAAAGTGATATGAAAATATTCTCCTGATTAATACTTTTCTTTACTTCGGTGTAATTTATTCTAAACTGTTTTCTTTGGTGCCTTGTTCTTTTTATTTTATCATTCCGACTTGTATTAATTACCGTATGTGGATAGTTCAGGTCAGTCGGCCATGTGACCAGGGATACACGACCGTGATTTTTTGGAGGATTTCGATTTATTTCAGATTCGAAGTATGTATTGTATTAGCAGGGTTCTAGACTAGCGATTTCGCCAAATGTGCAATATTTCCTGTCTCCTTAATCTTGAGTGCAACATGATCAGTGGTTATGTTGGGTATCCCGCGCAGAGCAAACTTTGTCCAACATGTTAACACCTGTTTCGTTTTCTACTGTGCTTCTTGTGTTAAAATAAAATGTAGCTCGTGTTTCTAGGCTTTTCCGTAAGTTTCTATCTAATGTAAATATTTTAGGAACGTTATGCGTAGGTATGGATAACTTTTTATAGCTTCGATTATCGGATACGCGCAAACTATGTTGGCGGGTCTCAAGTGTCCACGTGAATTGCTGAGAACTGCTAAAATTCTTTAGGTCTGTCTAACAGGTTGACATTGCAAGAGCGAACTACTCTGTTTCTGTGCTGCTCTTAAATGATTACATTTTAGTTATAAAGATAAGTTCTATTTTAAATTAGTTGTTCGATAGCTGAGTGAATTTGGAAATATATTTGCTCATTCTTTTGCGGTTAAATTTTAATACGTTAAAGATAATTACGTCGATATAATATGTACATCTGTTCGATTAAATAAATATTTGAAGAAAACCGAAATAAAGGCACTAAAAAAAAGACGAGTATGTTTTTGAAGCACGCGAAACCAAAAATAAAAAATATCTTCATAATTTTTAGTTCGTCAGTTTTATGATGTTATGAAAACCACCATCTCCATTATTCCCATAGTCGTTCTTCCTATCAGGGAAGTTTTCTTTTGGAACTCCAAACTGTTTTGGGTGCGGATTATGGATACGGCTTTCATTTTCCATCCCATTTGTTGGACCTACAGTTATCTGCTTTTTCTTGGAGAAGGTGAGAGATTCTCTATCGAATTCTAGGGGAAACACTCCTAAGTCACCACTAAATCTATTTTTTGTCACTTGTAAATATTTTCGGCCTCGAGGTGAATTCAGCCTTTTATCTTGAATTATAAGTATGTTGTCAGCTTCTTGAGAAACTTTCACGCCCCCAAATAGAGAATTATTTGATAATTCTGCGTCTTGCTGTTCCTGTAAAAGGTTATGATAAGCATTAAGTATAAAAGCTGCTATAAGATACAACCCTGGTCCAGCACGTTAGTTTTTAACACTTGATTCAAGGGAAATTACTGTAGACCAACGCTTATTCAACTTGGAAAGTTTCACAAATTAATTACCTTTCGTGGATGTACAACTAGAGAAACATGACAGTTGTGTTCCGTGGCGAATTTCCGAAAACTACCAATTACAACGTCCTGCTGCCAAAAACGATCGTAGTTACCGTTACTAACTGCCGCTAGACCGAGCATAAACTGAAGATTATCAATTATAATATGGGAAATATTATACTTCTTAACGGCGCTCGTCATGGCCTATAATTAAAAAAAAACATCTGACAATTAAAATACTATGTTCTGACTGAGATCTAGGGTTTCTAATCATGTATATTTTTCTGCTGAAGACGGCTCAGATATATAAAAGAATTTAAATTCTTATTACTTCAAGGACAGTATTAAACCTCTCCGGCCCATGAAAAGCTAGGAAATATAAAGGCAGTTGAGAAAATTTATCCGCCCACATAGTAAACTGATCCAGATTCCGTTCTAAATTTAGTCCAGCAAATTGTGTGAGCATCGTTTTAGCCAATCGAACATTCCTCACTTCAAAACTACCCCACAATGTATTGACCTATGCCACAGAAAAATGAAGAACAACAATTTAAAGTATGAACTTCAAGTTGCAGCACGTAAGATCAATCAATGCCAGTTGATAGTGTTTTATAATTAGTTAATTAGATTATGAATGACTATCACTTACCCCTTGAGAACATAAATCTAAAGAATATTCACTCATAAAGGTTGTCTTTCCACTTCCAGTTGGCCCAGTTACAATCGTTAATTCACCTGGACGATGACCTTGAAGCAATTTATTGAGGTAGGGAAATCGCTTCCATTTAATTCCAGCGACCTAAGTCATGCGTTGAACAATTGACATTGACAGTAAACCAAAGACCTTGATTTATCCTCTACTATACTACTTGCAATTTCATATTGATTTAAATATAGGTAGGTAGGTAACACCGTTGATGACAGTCAACTACGCAAGGATTTTACAGTTATGGAATGGACGTATCAGTCATAATAATTAGTACCTTTTCATATTGTTTAATCTCATCAAAAACATCATCTCTAATCTGGTCGAAGGTTATAATAGATTTCTCAGGACCTTCCACCATGGTTGAGCTGCACCTACATAGCCGCTCAAGACTCCTCCGAAAAATTCGCTGAAAATATACATCAGTAATCAGATTAAATAATTGGAATGCAAATGACGCACAACATAATTTGCCTTACAATTAAATACTCTCAATAAATTGTAACATAACTCATAGTCCAATGGCAGAAATAGCCTACTGATAAGTGTGAACCATTTCAATTGTCAAGTTGTCAATCACATAAATTGTAAGAAATAAGAAACAATTGTGACTCACATTAGAAATTTGTTGCATCATACCTAGTTTCTTCCGTCAACAAACTACTAGGTAAACAGTCAACAGTTCAACAGTAAACGAAAAACTGATTCATAGCTGGCTACATAAATTATGTGTAGGTAAATTTAAATTATACTGTAATTCTGAGACGGTACATTAATACTTAAATCACAACTATTTAACTACAAAACTAACATTTAATTTCCGTATTCTTTTTGCTCTTCACACAATGGACTGAGTATCGTTGGATGACTATAGTTGTAAAATGAATAACTTTAGGCGGGTAGCAAACGACTTATTATAATTTTATAATTAGTGTAAATATGAAGAGATTAAATTAGGAGTTAAATCGGATGTTATGCTCAAAATTAGAAATTAGAAAAGATTATGGACATCAATAAAAAACAATTGACCCCGACTTCTCGTTTCACTATAATCGTATTTTTTTTATTTACAGTTACAGCCAAAGCAATCGTCCGGCGAATTTTTGAGCGCGGTGAAAGCAAGTTTGTACTGGTTTCGTGTTCGAGGCAATTCCTTTCCGCCAACCAGATCTTGAGCTAAAACTAAAACATCGAGTTGTCAAAAATACTTCCAACTTCCTTCCTTAATCCTTAGGATTATTTTTTTTCTAAGGTTTGATTTATTAATTTATTATTTTTATTAGTTTATGATTATTAAATGGACATAAGGGATGTGGATGGCCATGTATTAAATTACAATTATTTCAATTGAATCGTGAGAGTAATTGAAGGTACTTTTATGACTTATACCGGATTTCTATTCCTCCCTTTCATCCTATGACTCGAAATTCTATTCTATAATTTATTATAATTTCTGTATCAAAAAACAGCTTAATGCAGTATTTATCTATTTGTGCAGTAAGTGAGTAAAAATAAGACGACTCAGTCTCCTCATTTTTTCCGTTACAGGTGGTAGTTTAAGAACGACCTTGGATTGCATCATTTTTGTAAAGTACATACTTGGAATGGGGAACCTACTTTTACTAGTTAGGTACTTATGTACTTATAATTAATTACTTACCTATTTAAAGGCATACATATTGTACTACATTTTCTGTCATTGGTCATGTTTACTACTCCAAAAAAAGGTTAAAACGTAGTGTGCTCATTTTGATTTTGAAAAAAACGTTGAGAAAGATCATCTTGCATGTTTGAAAAATGTAAAACGTGGTTTTGCTCTTATTAAAAATATAATTCTCTGTTGTGGTGTATTTGTAATTTTTAATACCATATAGCAAGTAGGGTAGTATACTTGTCAGTTGTCAATTTTATTCACAGAACCATATGAATCGTAAATGTCTAAAATACTGTTTTAAATTACTATTCACAATTTTAAAGGTTAGTCATGTACGGCTGTGACCTTTGATTGATTGTGTTTAAGTAAGTACATAAGAAATTTATAATTGACCCCCAAAACGAGTTTTGATTAGCAAAACCATAGGTGTTTCATATGTTTAAAAGTCCAGTTAGTATGGTGCATCTTTGTTCCTCCTGGACTTACCCTTACAATTAGTAATGTCCAAAGAGAGCAGAAAGACGCAGTGTTGGTGACCATAAAATAGGATATGAATTAAACTACAAGCAAAGCAATTTAACTACCTATGTACTATTTGTATTGCAGTCTTTTAATATAACACTTTAGCTTTTTAGGCTTAGGGCTACCCCCGTGCTGTTGTAACTCATTGAGACATTTGTCAAGTGTGCTAGCTTTTTATAGAAATAAAAATTGACTTTCTCTCATATCCACTTGGTATTCATTTTCATATAACTCTGGCCAAACTGCTTGCTTTTTTAATCGTCATTAAAAATTCTTTCTGCGACGTGGACATTTTCTAACTTAGAATGTAGAGGGAATCACAGGCGTATTTAGTTTTCCTAACGAATGACGACGCCCGTAGTTAAATGAATAGGAGCGTACTTATGTATAATTAAATCTGCGAAGCTGAAACAACGAGATTACTACCTACAGTATTTAGTTTTGATTTAATAACGCACTCTGCACTACTCTTTATTAGGTTGTAGAAATGTGTCAGTACATAAAGGTCACCGTATTACCATGTATAGTGCAGTTTATACCTCATTAAATGTGGACTTATCATTTCTCATTAAATTAATAATAATATGCTGTCGCTGATTAATTCCATTTAATGTCAGCCCTGGCTACAGTTACTTAGCCACGGGTAGATTGAGTGTATAGACCCCATAGTTTAGCTAATGATATATATGTGGTTCAGAGTTTGACTGACTCTCATTTGATTACACCAGACAGAGTGACAGCCACCCACACATATATTATGAAGCATCTGTAATGCTTCTCTGTACCCCGTAATAATTTGCAAGGATGATTTTTAATTTTACAAATGCAATCTCCCTATCGTCATCCCTTTATCCTGCATTCTACTGTAATTGTATTGAGTAATTGCATTTTATATTTAAATACGTCGAGTAATGTGATAGGATGAAACGTTTTACTATTTCAGTAGGGATTATTCGACTATATAGGTATTAATAGCTTTTTTATTTAGTATGTTATTGCTAGCACATATTTTGAGAGAGTGATGGGTGACATGGCCTAACAATAAATACGTGTACACATTGACACATCCTGTAGCTGGTACTGGTAGCTAAGCACATCCCAGAGAACAAACGTAAAATATTTATGCTCGAAAATAATTTCAATTCTACGTCGTCGAATGTCGAATCGTTATCGTTCACTCACTTTGTTTATTACACTAATTTATTACAATAAATAATTTTATTTTTATTCAGAGATCAAAGATTGTGCGATAAGTACCTAGTGTAAGCTGAATTATCTAATTAATTGTGCTTGTTATGTATTTGCGTCATAATTATAGATTTTTTTTGACTGTGCTATGACTTACTGTATATAGTACCTATAGTACTTCCTAATAGCAAAGATACAGAAAAAAGTAAAAGCTATGTATCATTGGACCAGTCATAGCAATCATACAACATTTTGCTGATAGAAACAAGACAGGGAGCTCATGCAGCAAAAGTTAAGTATATCGTTGTATGGGAGGTTAGTGCACGTAGGTATTTCCATTTGACAGAATAGAATTTGCAAAACTGTTATTAGATCCCAGATGCTACATTTAACACTCTCATCGCTATCGTTAGCTGTGGTACATGAAGCACAGAGCAAAGTATAATTACATACATATAATTATAATTATAAAATACCAAGTACCATTATACCCCTTTGCATTTTCCCTCGTACACCTGGCTTCTGGCTTCCTGAAAAAGTGCATGCACATTATTGCACATAGACAAACGCATGTCAATGTCAAAGTCAAAAGTAGGTATGTGCATACATGCTTTTAAAGGAGTATAGGGGAGCACACGAAGAAATAAAAATAAAACGATTGCATGCAGCAAGCCCAAAGAGCTTTTGTACACTTTATAATGGCTGCATCGTGCCTCGTGCACGGTTGGTGGTTGTACTGCAATGAGCAGTGGTAGTGAATAGAAATAAAATTGCAATTCTATTCTAGTTAGAACTGGTGCTTTAACTTTAGCCATTTCAGCAAAAACCCAACATTGAGGCCACAGTGGTAATTTGAATGCATTTTTTTGAAAATGCACCATTCAAGATTACTGAGCCAAGGACAGTGCGCGATGATGGAAGGTATTGAGTGAGTTGCTGTTCATTATTCCTCATTGCTGTTTAGCTTTTAGCTTTAGCCACTACCTTTTTACGAACGTTAATGTATTGAATATGAGCCATAAGGGACAAGGGGGCTGCGATGCGAAGAGAGAGTAGGAAACTCACTTCGGATACGATATTAAAATCACTCACATCTTTAATCAAACGGACTTTAACAAGGTATGTACTATAATAGGGCACACACGCTCGTAGTGAAATATATAACCATGCATCTAACTGAAAAGTGCAATACGTTGTGTATATGTAAGCATGAGGCGTATCTACTTAATACATGTAAGCGTTCATCACAATCGCAATCTAAAGTAGCCAACAGATTCTAGAAACTAATATAGGTACATATAGCAACATAGCAAGGAGACAAATTCCTTTATTATGCACTGCGGCAGTTGACAGCATACATTTAATTTACTCCTTAACTGGTCCTGCTGATCGAATGAGCATTGAACAAACAACGGGAGAACTGGATGCTTAAAAAATAAGATAATTCCCTATGTGGGAAATCATTCTATTATGCTTTATTGTTTATATTTCTGAAAGTAATATAGGTAGTAGTAGTACCTACCTATATTAATACACGAAAAGACGCATGAAAGCATGAATTCTAATCATTGCATTATTGTATTTAATTATTTGCCGAAACAATTACATATTGTACAATGTACATACGTGTGGAACGTGAAACCTCTTCTTGAGGGGATATGGAATGAGATTTATAACTTGGTATTCAAGAAAGTCTATGGTTGTGAATGCGCTTAATGACATCCTGAGATTGTTTTAGTAAATATTACGACAATATACAAGTATGTAAGTCATTATCTACCATCTTAATGTGACTCACACATCCAAATGTTTCAGACTTCAGACCCAATAAGTGGCCCAAAAGTCCCCACAAAATTTAATAGCTGCAGAGTGCAGAGAGTTACAACAAGAGTTCCTTTTGCTCTTTTTTTTCCGAAGAAAGGGATAGTGAGTTATGGTTCTTCTCAAATTTTTATGGTTAAACAGAAACTGTTGTGCAACTTGTTGAAACCTGAAAAACTCGATTTATGTATATTCACGGCTACTTCCCATGATTTTAACTTTATAGCGAGAAACTAAACAGCCCTCGTGTACTCTAAAACTGTCCTACTATTACAGGCTAATAGCCTTGTTTCAGGAAATCGGTATAGAAACTTGTAGTTTGGAGCTAGTCATTATATACGTATACTATCATTAAAGTTCACTAATATCTTTTATTGGATGTACGCATTCGGACACAGGGGATTGATTCCGACTGGTTGTATACTAAATTGACAAAGAAATTGAATACATGTTTAATGTACATATCTTCATAATAAAAATACATTATTCAGTATAACGATGCGAGATGGAAGCTGGAATCATAGCATATAAGTATGTATGTAGCAAGGCTAACGATTACGATAGACGGCATCCATTCTTGTAAATCCCTCACATGCAACGACGGAAGTAACAAGTAAGTAAGTATCAGTAAGAGAATCACATTGTGTGACAGGGCATGTATGTATATACTGACTGAAATTACCAAAGAGTAAGAGACTTATAAGTAAGTAAGTTAATATTAAAAGATCAAATAGTGGTTCAAAATAGAACCAGTTCTTTGCATGCATACCTATATGTATGTACCTACCTTGTAAGTGCTTACCTACATGCTGTGAGTGAAGATTGCGTTTAAAAGGTGCAAACTACGGAGATGACTTACGTAATAAACTAAAGTTGGGAGGTTGGAGGTGTTCATTTGTACAGCATCTCAGTTTGTTGTGATACAGTTTTTGCTGACTGTTGAACCTGTACTGTAACCAATGTCAGTACGTCAGTGAAGTACGTATATGTATTACAGTCAAATATGATCCCTAAACAAACTTCCAAATGCTTGGTCAAACATTATTTTGCATTCGTGCAAAATATAATCTGCGTGTTTAGATATGATGTGATTGCCGTGTGCCGTGGCTGTGCTATTTTCAGTACAAACTACAGTATAAAACTTCCAACAGTAAATTGATATATCATCGGTATCAGCAATCAGCATTAGTGTAATAGCTTAGCTCGTTGGATTCGAGCAGTTGCAACAGCGAAAGCAAACGGCACGCTGGCACCTATATTTCCATACTGATTATTCGCTCTAATTTGAATATGACTATTTGAAGGAAAGTTTTAAACTAAGTTAGGTATGCATAGACCATGTTTTCTGTTTCAATGTCAGAAATGCACATCACATGTGCAAAATGTGTAGATATTCAAGCACTGAATAAAAGTAGCTTGTAATTTTCATGAAAAACAAACATGTTTTTAAAATGAATATTCATATTTTTTTCAGTAAATTAAAAAACTGAAACTTTCCTCCGTTTAAGAGAGTAGCAAAGGAAATCCTAAAAATAAGGATTCCCAGTGACCATCGTTCCATTTTTTAAAATTTGGTCTTTAATTTTCCACTTGTAAAACTTAAATCTCTAAAAATTAGCAAAGAAAGGTGAGCTACTACAAGAAATTGCTTCCTAAAATCTTAGTGTTCCTAGTGCTAATAACCTTTAGTTTTTATCTAAAGGATACTAAATACCCTTAAACCCAATTTTATTTTATCTATTTTCTTGTTTTTTTATTCTTTTCATGAATAATTCCCAATAATCATGAGGGCTCACTTGGGATGACAAAGTGTACAATAGTAATCGGGCAATAAACTGTATACAAGGCTGTGAGTCGAGCAGTAATTACGCTCATATTCCAGTTGAGTAGTTAGTCTACCTTTTCCATCAACTAAAACCTGAAGCAGATGCAACTGATATAAACTATGAAGTTGTATTACTTAGATAATTGCTTTGGGAATTCTTCTACAATATTATTGTACAAATCGCAATAATTTTCTGAGCGTGTACTGAATCCTCTGATAAGATTTGTAAGGTTGACGAAACAACAAATAGGTAACTGGAATTGGGGGACATTGAGAACGGTCTCGGATCTCTCACTCATGTATTGAAAAAGTCCACTAAGTCCACTTCTCTGTCGGTTACTGTCATTCTTTGAGGCCTGTCAGCTGTCCCATCTTTTTTAAAAGATTGCAATTGATTTCACGTGCAGCATGTGTACTGTAGTTTGAGTAGCTAAATACAACGAAAGAGAAGAAATATATTAATCAATCCGATCCTACATAATTTCTTCTTGGCTCGCGTAGGGAATGGGGACCTAAAGTGTGAATAGTAATGAATATGCATAAATGTGGCATTGGTCATCATCATAAAAATGCTGTGAGTCAACTCGAACACAATGACCGTGCTGATAATTTCAATCGAAAAGTACCTACACAAAAGTTAAGTCTAAAACCTTTTCTTACTTCAATAACTTCAACTATGAGATGATAATAGAGGATAAAGTTCTGCAGTGGACATTTTACACGAGGATGAACAATACTCAAAGCCAATGATGATATGATAATAAAACAAGGAGTCATATGGATGAGCGGAATTGAACGGATGGAGGAAGATGTCGAGCGAGGAGTGAGCGGGCGTAGCAAGAGCACGAGCACAAGTGTAGCAACCAACACAAAAATTAGCTGATCAGACATCAGCTGATTGCGCTGTACATATGCAATTTACATGGACTTTTTACTACAGCTTCCAAAGACAGAAAGGGGCGTCCAGAAATTATCTTCATATCCATTCCAAATGCAGCTCCAAGCTCACCAGCCCCCACCAACTTACTGCATATTAAGACCCCCATTTTGAATAATAACTCCAACTATGTACATACTAAATAAGTAACTTGTAAGTAAGACTCATACAAATAATAGATTCTAAAAACCTAGTCGGATTCGAAACTGGCTAACCATTAAGGCTGTTTAGTGTTTGTAATTACCACAAATTAACATTTTTAAAACGGTTAAAACTACAAACTAACACTTTCAGAATGGTCAAACCTACAAACTAACATTGTTTTCAAAAAGGATAGAACTAGAAACTAACACTTTCAAAGAATCAAAAAACTAAAACTATCAAAAAGTAAAAAAAAACTACAAACTAACACTTTCAAAATGGTCAAACTACAAACTGACACTCAAAATGACCAAAACTACAAAACTAACACTTTGAAAAAGTTCATCCCTATTAATTAATACTTTCATAAATTCAAAAAACTACAAACTAACACTTTCAAAAAGGTCAATACTAGAATTCAACATTTTCAAAAAGGTCAATACTAGAATTCAACATTTTAAATAATGTCCAAACTGCAAAGCAGCATTTTCAAAAAGGTTCAAAGCACAAATAAGCATTTTCAAAAAGGTCAAAACTATAAATCAGCATTTAAAAAAATAAAACTACTTATATAGCTCTTTCAAAAAGGTGATCTTAACTCTTGCATACCCACGTACCTAATTTTTGGATATCCCCTTGGGAGTGGAAGGACTGAGCCAACACTGCGATACTGTGATACACGCTAAATGGAAAGTAGTGTACAACCCAGCTCTCACAGCTGTACAATATATCAGCAGTAGTAAAAAAAAAAAAAAAGGCATACAAGCATAGGCACTTTAAAGAACTGCATCAAACTGTAGTACCGAGTACCGTCCAACTAAGATGATCCCATATAGTGCAATCATAAAAATCTGGTATTAGCATATTTGCAACACAACACACAGCCATAAGAAGTTCTTGG
The DNA here is from genome assembly GCA_034695205.1 of Dicyrtoma fusca. Lineage (NCBI taxonomy): Eukaryota > Metazoa > Arthropoda > Collembola > Symphypleona > Dicyrtomidae > Dicyrtoma > Dicyrtoma fusca. The sequence goes on along the minus strand of JAQFZC010000117.1, from coordinate 28,554 downwards.
GGTCTCCACCAGTGACGGGGTCCCCTCCCCCATAGTAAGGGGAACGAGCTGTGTCGCAAGAGCATCAGCTGACAGAGAGCCTCGTCATATATGGATGGCCCCCAGTGGGGAAAAATTCGCTTCAGCACTATTTGTATACATGATGGCAAAAGACTCCAAGTCAAAGTCAACTAGCCAAAACACACACACACACACATACACATACTCACTCTCGCACTATGCTGTCCGATCCCAGACCATAGCATCTCTCCCACAAAACCCAATCCAAACGAAACGAACGAACAAAACACAGAAGAATAGATAAAATTGTTCAAAGTAGAACGTAGTTTTCGTTTACAATATTATTCACGATATCTGTTCACTTCAAAACAAGATTTGACTTTTTCAGCTACAGCTTCACAAACAGTTACACACACACACACACACACAGACACACAAACACAGACAAACTGCGACGTGTAATTATTATTTTATTTTTTAAACTAAGTGAAATTATAGATATATATATATATTTTTAATCTAAACAATAGTAATAAAATAATACAAAAAAAATAGTGTAGAAATAGAAATAGTTGTGTATGTATATTCTTAATCTTAATTCTTAATTCTTATTAGGAAGTAAAAATTACTGTATTGTACTAGGCTGACTAGAACTCCTTTAGATTTGGAGTTTCAAGTCGTCGAGTAGGGACAGAGTTTATTCATGGTCTGTCTGTAGTTGAGAGAACTATAGATTTTTTTTTGTATTAGGGGCAAAGGGCATAGGTAAATATATATATCACTATTTTTCCTCCAACCTATGACCTAGGAGGTTGAATGTTGAACCTGAACAACGCTGAGCGTCAAATTATTATGAGTAGAGAGTATAAAGTGTTTGTACCATAGTAATTAAATAAATAGTAATATAATTTTTTTTTTAGGAATAATCATTAATTTTGAATTGGCTTTTCATAGGAGCCTAGTTTTATTATTTATTCTTTCATAGCTTTCAAAAACAAATTCTAATTGTCATTGTTCATCGAGACTAATTTTGACTATATTTAAAAGCAAGTATATTTTTGTTTCTTTTTTTTTTAAAAGTTCGTCTTAGACTCCTTGAGAAGAAGAATATTGTGTCAATTTTGAATTTACAAAGTACATTGCATTTAACTGCCCGTGATGTCCATTAGATAGTAGATGGTATTGATGTGAAGAGTAGGGTTTTTTAGGAGAATATATCGCAAATTGAGTACAAAAATACCTAGTTTTTATTTAGTAGGAGTTATTAGTCCTCTCTTCGACTTGTTGTAAATTTTTAATTTGGAGATTTGGTGGAGCTATATATATCCATCACGATTTTCTGTCCTCGTCTTGAGTCTTCACAATGTCAGCAGATAGTTTGAAAAGAGCTACGACCATGGCCAAGGGAACGGGTGGGAAAATTATTAGACCTCAAACGGTTTCCGAAAGAACGTTAATGGAGAGTGTTGCAGGTTTAATTAACGAAGTTGGACTCGCACCCCAAGTAAGTACTATGCTACGGCATTATTTCGTACATTTTATGTAGCTGTAAATACCAATTGTTAAAGATCAAAAGTCGGAGGATTAAAACTAGCATTATTTTTATTATAACGTTAGTTCCATTTGGGTTGCTACCCATTGAACTTGTTAAAACTAGTATACAAATAATGGTTGCATGATCTATGGAATTCTTGGGGTTTAGCTTACGTAATTTTATTTTTACGTTTTGCCTGACTTGGTCATCTTGTTTACAGCCCTACACCAGCAATGAAGAAAAGGAAAACAAAGTACTTTGGACCCAAGTAGAAAACCATTACTATGATCTCAGAAATGGAGCTGATATTCCGGGAGATGCAAATCAACAATCATCCCTACTAATTACTTTAGGCTACCAGTCTGGAGTGCAAATGTGGGCCCTTCCTGCTAGTGGGGAAGCTCAAGAGATATTATCATGGAAGCGCCCTGGCACGCGACTGCTTCGTCTTTTACCTACTCCAAGTGACCTGGAAAAGGATGAGAATAGGGCATCGCGGCCGGTAGTCGCAATTTGCGAGAGTTCCAGTGCAACCAGTAGTGCGCATCATTTGACATTTGTGTCATTACGAAGTGGAGAAATACTCAAGAGTTCCAAGTTCATTCAGCCAATATGTGATGTTTTGGCCAATTATGCTGCAGTTGTGGTTTCATTTTTGGACAAAATTTTAATATATGACCCTTTCAAGTTTGAAGTCAAAGTTACGCTGAATTCAGCTGAAGTGTCTGTAAGAAGTCCTGTGGCGAGCCCAGTTTGCTTGGGAGCTTTTTGGTTGGGGTTTGCAGATAGGAAAGTGTATCCATCTCTTCAGTCAGCTGGAGGAGTTGAGTCAGCGGGCACTCCATCCTACACTGCAGCTGTTCTGTACGCTGCAAAGAGTTTGACAAAAGGTTTGAAAGGACTAAGTGAGACGGTTGCAAACAGCTTTGGGGGTCATCGTGTAACCGTGAATCCGGACAGTCAGGCGGATTCAACGGGAGAGCCTGGAGTTGTTACTATCGTTAATCTTTCGGAGCTGAAAGCGGGAGAATTCTCCCTGAACGAAGCCTCATGTGCCAACGGGAGTTCCCAGTCACCCGTAATCGCTCATTTCGTTGCTCATCTCCAGCATCCAGTACTTGCCATGAGCTTTGATCCTTCGGGCCTACTCCTCGTCACGGCTGACAAAGGTGGTCATGACTTTCACGTTTTTCGGATTCACCCGCATCCGCTGGGATCCTCCATGGGCTCTGTACATCACTTGTATGTGCTGCATCGAGGGGACACTGGTGCTAAAGTGCAAGACATTTCTTTTGCTCCGGACTCTCGGTGGGTGGCAGTGAGTACGATGAGGGGAACGACACATATTTTCCCCATAACGCCATACGGTGGGGCCATTAGCGTCAGGACTCATACATCCAATAGAGTAGTGAATCGATTAAGCAGGTTTCACAGAACAGCTGGACTGGACGACACGCCAACTTCAGGTCGTAACAGTCCCATCATGTCGTCTTTCAGTGCGTGCTCATCGAACAGTTCAGGGGGAAGTGGAAAGTCCTTTGATCTTTACCATTTGGGGTCGCCCTACCCCAATCCTCGACTTCCTCCATTCCCGCATCCAGTCGTAGTTCCTCCGTTGGCTCAGCTTCGTCAGAGCTTTGTCAACATGACCTCGTCGCCAAGAAGTTCACCGCCTACTTGCAAATCCAAAGGAATTCTACCGCACGAAGAGCGAGTCTTTGTGAATTCCGTGTTTGAAATGCCGCGAGGTTGGCTCATCAACAGCCCACCGATTGTTCCTTCCTGTGATAAGAGAAAAAAGTCTCCCATTGACGCACTCTTCGTTCTGACGTCACATGGGAATTTAGTTGAATACGCCTTGGAGCCGCTGTCCCATTCAGGTAGCTTACTGGATATTTATTTTTGTTTAAGAATACGCGTTGTTCAACGGAACTGTGGATGATTATAACCGTTTCTGTACAACCAGGTACCCCAAAGGAGAAAGTATCTGATGACACACCAATTGAACTGTCCGTGCACGCTACAGCACAATGGAATTTCACAAAGCCATCGTTTACAAAGGATCTACAGCCACCACTCCAGGCAAATAGCGGGGTTCTTGTGTCCAATAGTTTTGCCAGCAGTCATAATAATTACGGTTCTGGAAATTCGTATGATACTCAGGGGGAAGCTGAGGGTGACGATGGAACAGATGAGCATTGGTTGTCCCAAGTGGAAATCGCTACTCATTCTGGGCCTCATAGACGGCTCTGGATGGGTCCACAGTTCACCTTCAAGGTCTTCAACCCCAGCGCGTAAGTTGTTTTTATGTCTCAAGCTATCTTGGTAGGTTTCTCGAGTAATCGAGCTAATTGCGTTCTTCTAGAAATTAATGTCCTTTATGTTCGGTTTCAGTGCGTCAAAAGGTCAAGGAGGTGGGGTTGGTATGGTGGATGTGGAAACCGTAGAAGTAAGTGTGACAAATCGGCCAGCAAAATCTAATCCTGTGAACATGCCTATTTCGTCTTCCCTGCTACCTGAAGTCATCGCTGGGAGTTCCGGAAGTAAATTCCTTGATTTTACATTACCTTGGCTTTTACAGTACATGTAGTGTTTATTGTTCCATTTGTATTTATGTAACCGTTTCTTCCCTAAACCAATAGTTTATGATTCGGTGAATGTATGCCCACGACCAAAAGTCATTACAAGTGCCAAAAAGCGAAGCCATTTCTAATAACCTGGAACCCATCATCAAGATAGGAAATTATCCTGACCATGGTCCAGATAATTAGAAATGGCTTAACTTTTTGGCATAATAGGTGATAGATGGGTTCATTTGGTACAGTGTACCTACCTGCTTAGTCGATTGCTAAACGGAAAGCTGTAAAATCTTAATCTAAATCCACTAAACTGATTCTGCTGCTATTCAGCACTATTCCAACATATCTTGTTGGGTGATTGTATAAGGGTTGGATGGGTAATTTTTCCACGCAATGGAAGTTTTTCAGTGAAGTATTTCAGTGTTGAGGAAATGCTTGTTGTGACTTTTAGGCAGCTTGGAGCAGTCGCCTCGTTTGGTTGATCCATACTGCGACTCGGAAGCAAGCTCAGTTACCAATGAATCTCTCATAAAAGAAAATTTAGCAGAAGCAATGATGGAAAATTGTGCTCTTTCTTCACGAGACATAAGTAAAGGTAGGTTTATTTTTCGTTTAAACTCTGTTGTTCGATGTACTTATTTCAATTTTTCACCTAATAAATCACTTGTTTGCCTACGCTAGTCTCTCGCAGAAGTTTAGCACCAGCATGCGTTTTTGTTTGTTTGATTTGCTGAATGATTACGATTAACCTTTTCCAGGCGGTTTTCAGAATGTTGGAAGTTGTGATAATCTGAGTTCCAGCAGCTTCGACTCCACAAGTCAGAATTCTATTGATGCTCCACTCGCTCCAACTTTTTGCATTGACCTAGGATTTCCAGATTGAAATGTTCATGTGTTTTTTATACATTTCCCTAATACTAACAATTATTTTGGTTATTAACTTTACGAACTGTTATCTCCATTGTTAAGTTGTCACTTAGTCGCGCCTCCAGTGATTATTGTTTTTCTTATTCTTAATTCTTGTTATTGCCAACTACAACTCGTTAATATTTTATGCTTCCAGACAAAAATATTTTATTCCTTACGTTTCAAAAATTGCGTATAAATACATATTTTTATTATTTTTATTGCAAGTAGCAAATACAAGACTTTGACCTTATATGTTTACTATTTGAAACGTATGAACATTAAATTAATGATCGCAATTTAATTGAAATTAATATGCTTTTCCACTTTCCTCTATAATGTGTGATCAAGTTGATTTATCCTGTGTACGTACATACAATTAACGCCTATCTATCTATTTATTATTGTGGAGCTTATGGTTGTATTGCTAATAATTGTAACAATCATTGCCACTGTCATTGGTGGTCGCCTCAGCAGGTACCTCTCGTGATAGTCGTTGGCATAATTTTTATGGTTACAGTAAGTACAGCCATAATTTTACCAATTATTATTTTAACGCTACATGTATTCCTTAGCTTTAGCATTAGATTTTTGTATTTTTATGCACGCATTTCTGCAAGAAATCTAAAGTAAACAATAATTCGCAGCAATGTAAACTCAGTTGTTTATAATTTTGCTATAGTATACACCACACGCAATGGTCACTCGTGTACAGTAGTAATGTGCAATCTTGTCATTTTTAATTCAAATTAGGTTGACTCACCTCTACGCGTCAAATCGGAACTGATATAAGAAATGCAGAATGTATATCATACGCGGACTCTTCTGCTTCGTGTGCACGGTGTTTTACAAATAAAAAATTGAGGAAGTAAGTAATAATACCAGACCAGATTTACACACTTAGTGAAAGCACATGCAGTACGAAATTATATTTAATAATGAGTGAAAATCACAGGGAATACATAATGTTAGGTATTAAGAAACCCGTAACGGAATAGTACTTGAAAGCAAATTAGTAGCAAAAAATCTTAAGTAATAAAATTAGTTAATTATAACGATCTTACTGAATATTCTCATCGGTTAAAGTTAATTCGCAAAGCGGTAGGCGTCAAATTAATAATTAAATAATGAAATTCATAGCTTGAAAATATTCTAAATAACAGTAGGACTTAAGGATGTATTTTATATAATGAAAAAAAAAATATCAGATATACTTTACCTACCATGTGTGTAATATTGTTTTCGAATTTCCAGTTATACGATTACTTATTAATAATTACACAATAGTTATGTATAATAATTACATAATTATTATTGTACCAATCTTATTTATTTTGTCATGCAAAGCATTTTTGCAGCCTATGTAATATTATAATTAGTAACTAGTTAAGTACATACCATATATAATTGTGATTAGAGAATACTATTTAAAATAAAATGATGATAGTTATTTTTCTGTAAGTATTTGTTTCTCAAAACCGAGCTTTGTATTAAAACCGTAGGACTAAAGCCAATTATTATTGTAAGCGCTTTTATAGCTCTAGATGTCAATACCCTGTCCAAATTTTTTAACGCTTATATACAAATTGTGAATTACTTTCGGTTTTTGAGGTATTAGTTGCTACGCCCTATATCCTCTACTGTATCTAATATCGTCAAATCCTTTTATTTCGTTCTTCGTCCATTTTTTAATATGACTAATAATAGTACCTAGTTTTAACCAGTTTTTATGACTCCATTATTTACTTCCGTGGAAATTACAATTCTGGAAATCATACATTCAGAAAATCCCATCTCAGTCTGACATGCTTATGCTTGGATAGATGAACCTGCGAACCCCGAATTTTATCTTTAATGTTATTTAAACGGAGTCGTAGAAACTGGTCTGAGCAAAATACTAAAAGTAGAAGGGACTATTTAGCAAATCTGCATGGGCTTAGAGTTCAAGCATATTTTCTAATAATCTCTTAAATTATATTCTTCGTATATTACAGTATCATTAAGCCAAGTTAATTTGATTAATCAGTGTAAAATGATATGCTTAAGGAGTCTAATTTTTAATGAGGTTTCCGATAACCCGATTGTAAAACGAATAAACAAAATCGTGAATTAAATTATATTCCATCTGGGGGGTTAACTTCAATCTTCATTCCAGCACGTTTTTGTTGCTCGTATATATCACACCCTTTTAGAACATAGTTATGTGGTAATAAAATGAAAGTTGACAAATCTGTACATCTGAAAGATTCATTTTGGCTATGTTTTCAAAAGAAAAATGTACGAGAAGAACTTGAGAGCGACTGTGTGGACTTTGGACTTAAAATTTCAATGCCAGTTTTGCTAAATGAATCGTGATAAAGAAATGATAATGAATAAAGTGAAACATTATGGAACAACAACGATGCATAACTGTCATTGTAATAACACACTTTATTATTCGTGAGTGATTTTAACAATAGCAGCGGTTCATTAACGCTGACGCTTACAGTTTGATCGGAACGGATTTGGCTGTCATTTTACAAATAACATCTGAACAGACCAACATTCCGTTGGGATTGGGATGGTTATCTAAACTAGGTAATATTATTTTACTTTCCTAGAGAGATTTGCACACTAGCTCAACATAATTGGATTCTGTTTAGTTTTGGAGCTGCCGTTTAAGTTCCGCAAACACTATTAAAATAATAAAAATAATAAATAGTTAAAGTATTCAAGTGAGGCGATTATCTTGCGAAATAATATTTTTTATTCTTTGTGTCATTCCGCTAAGTATCACACCTACAGGACTTAACATTAGGATAATTTTACCTTCATCGACATGCACAGGTATTTTACATATATGTATTTACTTTATGGTGAAAACTTCTAGCTTTCAAAACAAACAATAACACAACCACGAAGGGAATCCCGTCGTGCTTGCAGCTGAATACACTATGAATAATTAATACATAATAAACAGTAAGGGCGTTCATTATTGTGACTCATTTAAAAAAAGTGCTGGGCTGTACTGTAATACTGTAGTATTTAAATAGTGAGAATAAAAGTTTAAAATATCCTTCATACCGCTTCATACCGTAAACTGAATTCACAGGTGAGAGACGTACATACATTAAAATAACGCATTGAGTTCAGATTTCATGCAATATATAAAAAAGCTGTGCATGCTATAACTTTAGAGATACAGATAGAAACACATCATGTTTCTGGTCGCAGAATAATTTATTATAATATAATACTTTATGAATAATGTTTTTAATTTGTAAGCTGATTTTCAATTCAACTTCCTTCTTCACTTTCGATACAAAACACATGATTAAATACCAGAGTGGGAAACAAGCAACATATATAATCCATGTATCTATAGATAATAATATCCTAGGTTTATACAGCTACCTAGGAAGACACATGAACAATGACTATTACGGTTGATCACGTCAAAGCTAGTAGTGTAGTGTTTCCATACAAAATAATTATTAGATTCGAACGATGAAAACCTGTCTTAATTTCTTAAGATGTATTTCCACCCTCATTTCGTTTATTTCTAATTAAGGGTAGTACAACAAAAACAAATTATATTTTTATTCTACGATTAGAGAAATAAGTCTCGACGTACGTACTGCAATGTAAGTAGATTATTCAAGGCAATTCTTGAAAAAGTAACACGTTTCTAGTATGTACCAGGTGAAAATTAAAACAAGTTAGAACGTCAAAGCTGCTTTAAATTATGCTCATGAACTGCTTTATACTTCTAGTAGGTATATTTTTACGTCAAGAGCGTGTCTTCCTCATCGTTCGTCATAAATGTATCAGTTGAACATGATAAATAGCCATCATCTACCAATTCCAGTGAACTGGTAGGAAGAACAAAAAATTCCGGACCCGGCCTTTGAAAAAATAAAATATGATTGTAGCTCATAAATAATAGGTACCTAGTAACTGTACAACGTATAGTTTTATCACTACATTATGTAGTGTTAAAGTTGCAAAATGCGTTTAACCTGCCTATGTAACGCAAAACTCATTGCGTTCGGTAGAGGTACAGCTTTTAAATATTTACTATTGAAGGCCGGGCAGAAGAGAGAGGGCAGTTTCTTGGCTTGTTTTAGAACTGAGTAAGTGAAATAAATAAATTCACTGAGCGGTTGGTTGGCTTTTTTTAGCTTGTGATTCTTAGGTCATTGCTGGTTGACGGTTAACGGCTGATCATCTCAATACTGCTGCTGTTGTTGTTGCTTTCGACGTGCAGCTCGTTGTTTGTCAAATCGAAGTTCCATTTCTTCCAGTACTTTAGGTGTATAGCGTACAACCAATTTCACCGACCCCTGCGCTGCTTTCAGTAGCTCTACTGCTTTCTCATGATTTTCACCATCCACAGACTGCAATATTTTAGTAATATTGTTAAAGACAACAGAGTATATTCCTAACAACGTCGTATAACAAGAAAATAAATTGGAATTACGTACCACTCCATTGACAGAGAGCAACTGATCACCCCTCTTGAGGCCACCATGTCGGTCTGCCACCCCACCAGGAATGATTCGGGAGATGTAAATTGGAGAATTCTGTTCTCGTCCTCCCATAACATTAAACCCAAGACCTTCATCTGTTTTAGGGAGTTCAACCACTCGAGGATGGGCATGACCCTCACTTGCTGCAAATGCTGCTACGGTCGCTTTAGCTGTAGCTGAGGCCCGAATATCTGGTGATCCTTGAATGTCCACAGTCTCATAAACATGTTCATAGACTTCTCGAACAGCATTAAAAAAGTCACTCTGAAGAACTTTTTGCAAGGCTGCTAATTTTGTTGCAGGTACTTCGCCACTTTTTTGTAGAATTTCTAGCAGCTCTATTGCTCGCTTTACGTCTATTCAAACAATTTACACCAAATTAAACAACAGCTTATAATTCAAACAATTTACACCAAACAGGTTACAATTCCAACATTATTTTTTCCGTATCTTAAGAACATACTGATTTCAAACACATTTAGCAAAGTCCGCATAACGAATACTAACTCACGACATTATTGCTACTTATTCCGATTGTAACCTCAATTAAAAAGCGTTCGGTAAATATTGCAGTTTATATGTACACACAAGGTTTCAATGACCGACATCAGACACTATACTGATTTTTTGTATTTTGAAATAAAGCTGAAAGTACCACAGCAATAATTTTAAATGTTAACCTCCCTGATAGTAAGCATTCAACATTACCTCAATATGAAATAATAATTTACAAATCGAAAAGATACATGGCAGAATTTAATTACGCCAACTATACTTAGGCCTAAACTAAAAGTAATTAGCAACGAAATCAAAAAATATGTCGTTTTTTAGAAATGTAGGAAAAAGAACTGACTATTAAAACAAATTGTTACCAACAAGTCCACAGGAAGATTTCTTTCATTACAATATTATCATTGAAAACATAGGAATACACCACAGATTCCCAACTGAACCCATCTCATCGGGTACCCCATAAATAGTCATATAAGAGACATCTTGTTTTGATGTAGAATTCACGTACTCACTTATTAAACTTACACTTATTAAACAAAAGATCATTGCAGGCACTATAACCAGCCTTATGCTTCAGTTTGGTTTAAAATTTATTTATTACATAGCATTATTTAGACCGATTCGGCGATTCGGACGTTTATCTAAAGGTATGTTACTTATGAAGCGAATCCACAATAATGTCATTGACTCTTGAAGATCTACTGATCTTATTTCCGTATTTATTACAGTGGAACCTTAACAGGCACCACTGTAATACATAGAAATATGGCCTCTATTATAATAGTTCCCTTACTGAAGTGGTCACTTTATTTTCTAAAGATGCTGCGTAAAGCGTAATGCTTATAGTTCATAGTGGTCAACTTTCGGTCATGGTCGAATTTCGAAAGCCTTTTCTCCAGTAAAGCGCATGAAATGTATTGGAAGTATTATTCGTATGATGGCCATGGCTCATGAATAACTACTATTTGAAGTTGCACAACCTTCCATACTTAAAAATACTTTTTGCTAAACATTCACAAATTTTATTTGTAAAAGAAAAAAGAACTTTGCTTGTTTTTCGGAATTAATATAGCTTTACCTTACTACACAATTAGTTATAGGCTAACATATGCAGTACGAAGTACAAATAGTACAATGTATCGACTTAAAATTTAAAAAAAAAAGATTTTTAAAAACGACTTAATTTAGCACGAAGCTAAAACTCTACTAAAGTATTCACTATTAAACTAAATGGAACACGGATTTTGATTTAGTTGACAATACAAAGCTTTCAGACAAAGCTAATAAAGTTCATTATTCATGACAATTATAAAAAATGGAGTGACGTACTTAATGACCCCAATCAGAATTATAAAATAAACTAGATCGGAAATAATGAATGAATTCCAAAATAATCCGCAACAAATTCATTAATAGGGGAGCAAAGAGTCTGCATTTGGTAAAACTTGTAATGATATTATTGGGATCAGGATCTAAAACTGAAACAAGTGTTTAGTTTAGGTTCCACAAACAAGCATGCCCACAATATTAGTTTTTGATCACTGTAACTTTTAGTGGATAAAAGTCTTCTCCCTGAAGGACACAACAACCAGGCTTCACTGTATAAGTAACTGAAAAAATTAATTACCTAATAAGAGATATAATAATTAAAAATTGTGTTCACCTTTGCCAAGACTCAACTGTGGCTCCATTTTTGTTGACTGCTGATAATTAAGATCTCTACTTGCAATTATGACTGCTGTCAAAATTGTTAATTCTCAAAAATCAAAGTCACCAACACGAAACTATTCACGAATCCACCGTCCTGTCCAGCGTTTGCATAGGGAAGAGAGACAGGCCAAGACCAAGGGATGACTGATGAAGGTAAACCGTCCAAATTCCCAAAAAAATCTGCTAAGATACAAACAGTCTTCTAGTTATTAAAATTAAATACATGGAAACTTCACTTTTAGTCTAAAGTTACAGTTCCAGACATTATCGTCCCATCGTCTGTCCACCCAAACAATATAGCCTGTCCCACACAAGCTCAATAGAATGTCCGTTTCAAAACTTGTCTGTCCGCCCTTGTTAATTATGAATTCTCAGGATGTAGGATAAATAAATAAACAGATGACTGCCTTCACGAACAACGAAATTATAATATAAACCAAGTCAGCACGGCCACAGCTGAGCCCATAAAATATGAAATGGAGAGATAAAACAAACAAAAAAAAAACAGTTTACTACCTAGCACACAGGGCACCTGGTCTCGTACTTACTTAAGTAACTATCGGTCTTCGTAAATAGGTGATAGCGTGAGATAAAGATATAATAATATCTTTATATATACACACACAAGCCGTTGGACGTGCGGGTGCCTTGGAATTGTAATTATTTTGATAAAAGACTCCAAAAGTTTTGTAAACAAATCCCTGTTAACGGCAGAGTGATCAATACAGGAAGTATGTCAAGTGGCAAGCTCAGCTTTAAAAAATAATAATAATAATACTTGTACAGAGGAAGAAGGAGAGTGTTGAGTGTAGTTTGGATTTCGGATTATTCGGATTTTTAGGTAGTTTACCGAGTAAAGTGTTCCTATTAGAATGAGAGCAGTCAGTTGAAGTTGCTTTCGTGTTGGTCGGTATTGGGAGACGTAGACTGTACCGTGTCTCGTAGAGGTAGGTAGGGTTAAGGTAATAGAATTCAGAAATGATAATGCAATAAAGGCGGAGGTCTATCGTCTGTCTCTGTACTTATTTACGTTCCGATAGTACTTTTGAATGCCGAACAACTGAGAAAGCACCACTACTCTACTTACTATTTTAGTTTTATTTGCGTTTTAGTTTCTTTCCTTTCCTCGACCGTAAATGGTTTCCAAGAAGCTAGCTTCCTCTTTATCCCACATCCAACAGGGCTAGTACATATACTAGGAGATGACTTTCTCACTCACCGAGATCCCCGCTTTCCTAGGGTGTATGGATGGATGGACACTCACTTCACTGCCAGCCTATGTGCCAAGAGATTCCTTACAGATCACGATCACGATCTCACACAGTCCCACAATTCAATAGTCAATGGTTTCTCTTCCCATTCCATTCCAAATGTACATAAACGTATACACAGTTGAACAGGAAGCCCAAAAGCAAGGCTGGGCTTCATGGGAGCGACAGCATCAAAAGGGACTATCTACACTCCAGCCCTTGGGCCTTGGAAGGATCTACAAAAAGATGGCACGTCTTGCACCAAAACCATTTCAACACCAGCAACCAGCACCAGATCTCACACACATCCTATTATCCGGGAAGGGAAGCAGGGCAATGAGACACAGCGCTCTTCATTTCTCATCTCTCCAAGAGCGAGAGCGAAGAGCGACTCGCTCCCTTTACTATTATAGAGAATAGAGGCCCACTAATATATAAGGGAAGTATGGGCATCGCTACCACTATAGAGTATAGAGTAGACGGAACTCACGGACGGAACCACAGTCAGAACAGAACACCCAGATTACGTAATCAACTCAACTCCTATGCTTTCTACAACTTTCTGTTGTGGCAGTGCCAGTGCCAGTGCCAGTGGCCAGCACTACTGCCGTTCCCCCGTGGGAGACGTCACCACAGCGTCAGACTTATCTCTTTTGGCTCAACAAGGGCACACGGAAAAACACACGCTAGATTTTAAACTTCCAAGAATGTCTCCTAGTCAGCTCCCCACTGGATGACTGGAGTAAATGGGAAGATCGGAGTCAAGGATGTTGGGAAGTGGGAGGCTGGAGCTCTCCAGCTCATCATTAAGAGATTCAGTCAGAGAATTAGAGTCACACTACCAGAGTTCCTGTGACTGAAGTATCACACGTGGTATTGTTGGCGAACCATTGTTCAGCCCTCAACGTTCTGCCACTGCACTGTGCCCTGTCAAGAGTCAAGACTGAAGGCTGGAGAGGATTTACTTTATTTATTAGTAAGTTGATGTAGAGAAGCCGCCAGATAAATTTAAATTAATCATCTCAAAATGCGAAAGATGAGACATCTGTAAATGTATTACGGAAGCTCTCAATTCATTTCCGGTCTAGGTCAGGTCAAATACACTGCTGTATTATGTATGCAGCGCTGTCACCGCCCTTTCTTTATGGCTGTTGTAGACTAGGTAAATAGGTAGGTAGGTACTGATTGACTCCCGGTGACCTTTGTTGATAACAGAAATAATTGGGCACCCGGTACAGAGTCGTATCCAATTTTTATTATATGCATTTGCAAACAATCGTCCTGCCAATTCCAACGTTTAATTTTAGCCAGCGCAATGTCCCTTTCATTCATTTCCTCTTAACATATGTTTATATGCATGATTACGATTTACAATGTTCATAAAAAATGTCTGTAAATCGATCAAACCAAGGTTTATAGCCTATTCCAATTACCGACGTAGAATTATTACATAAAACTTTTCTGGCCTCACGTTCATAACGTCAACATCAACACACCCACTGACCTTACCCGTTAAAGGATGGGTAGAAGTACTTCCATGAGTACGAGTCACAAGCTCGAGCTCCCGCAACTTCTTTCCCTGAAGGAATAATTGTATATTATTATTATTTATTACGTATTTATACTTAACTTCTTCATATCAACACCTATTTAAGCCTTCGCCTGGATACTTAAACTCCGAGGGCTTGTAAATAGAAAAGAAAGTCACAAACTTTATTAATAAACACAAAGTTGACACCGCCCTCCATCGAGGATAGCCGAATGGACTTACTTGCGTTCTATAAATCCATGCATTAAATGCATTAAAAATCAACTTCCATTCACTTACAAGCTTACATCATCGTAGTCGTAGTCGTAGTCCTATAGTAGTCAAGTCCAAGTCAGATCAAATCAAATCAAGCCATCAAGCGTCCCAGGCAAAGATTATAGGCTATAATTTATAGCATCAAGTTAACGGCAAAGTTAAGGAGATTGAGATAATAATCGTATTCATTTTGGTTTGGAGGAGGTTCAACGTCTGCTACTGTATTGTGTTTCTGTAGCGATAACAAGTACAATTGATAATTTCCAAAGTTATTACCTAATTAATGTTATTATTTAATCAAGGACGAATTCATCTTTACTGGTGTCTCATCATGATTGCGACGTAACTAGGGGACGCTCCCCAAAAGGGAAGGACGTAGTGCGAGAGATGCGAGCACGTTTCTAGAGTCTGCTGGTAGTTTCTTCTGGAGGCTTTGGGACGGAGCCCAGAGAATCGTGAACGGCAGTCGAGTGTTGAGTGTGAGTGAGTGAGAGTGAGAAATAAAAGCAGTGCTGCCCTCCGCGTGTCAGTCTCTAATTCACCGGCACCGGGAAATGGCCGCGTCTATGAAGATCTCGAATGTTGTTCTTCTAAAAAATCCTTTAAATCTAAGATTATGGTTAAATTTTAATAGATTTATATGTAGTCAACAATTATCTAGTTCAAAAACACAATTTTTAAGATTGGACAAATCTATAGGAGGTGAGTTAACTTGGTTGCATTCCTTCAACTTTGATTTCCGTGTAAACTTGTTTTTGTGTGTGTGTATTATTGCTTATGTACTTAACCATGTAGTTGTATGGGAAGGAGTCAATATGTGCGTTAGATTCTTTTACTAGCACAACAATTGCATCATCTTCTATCAAATGTGATCTTTTCTTTCGACTTTCGTCTTTGTGCAATTTGTAAAATAAGAATGTTCTAGAGGAAAAAAATGTAATTCCTGTACATACGTAATTCGTATGTAACTGGTTATCATACGCAATAATAGGTACAAGAAGATTTAATAGGATTAGGAATATGCATCGTACTTACATACGAATTTTGCGGTAGGATTGATTGAAATATGATTTTATAATATGACAATTGCAACTATTGCAAGTTGGCCCAATAAATAATGAATGTAATTATATTTCAAATAACTTTGTTTAGCTGTGTATTTGATATGAACACTGATGATTACAGCATTACTTGCGTGATTAGAGCTTTACGAATTGGAATTTAATTAGTATGATGGCTAAATAATTTTTTGGGGTTTGATTGTTGAAATTTCTTGTTTTATGCTTTCTCAGAGCACTTTTAAATTCGTGGGTAATAATATATGGAGATATGTATTCCAATATTTCCAATTCGAAAATACGGTCAACGGTCCATGGTTGATGATGGTCTATACTGTAAACTGTATGTAGTTGTCAAAATGTCAAACAACTTGCGTTATTTTTGGAAGTACTTATTGAACTGTTGTACTACCTACGATACAACATAGTATCAGACATAGTCGTTGGTAGCTAAAAGTACTGTTAGTTTTTTGTTTGTAGGACTCGGAGATCTTTATGCTTTAAAATCTCGAGACAGTGTTTTTTGAAAAGTTAAGACTACTGATTACAGAGTGAGAAAACTTGTAAATGTGTGATTGATGACCTTTTCCTGTGGTTATTATGCCGCTTGGTATTTAAAAGAGAGACATTGAGATGAGCTGGATCTGTTAAAAATAGTTATTATCTAAAATGTATGGGATTACAATAAATTAAGCTTTTTTTGGTGTTTCAGATGGTAGCAATACATTTCTCGCAAGAATTCCAATATTCAGTACTAGTAGATCTAAAGCGATACACACTTCATCTTACTTAAGTCAGCGAAAAAATTACTATGAAATACTGGGCGTACCTAAAAATGGGAATCCAAAGGACATTAAGAAAGCTTATTATCAGCTAGCTAAGAAGTACCACCCTGATACGAATAAAAGTCCGGATGCATCTAAAAGGTTTCAGGAAGTATCGGAGGCTTACGAAGTAAGATTAATTTTAAATTTACAATTCTATTTTGATTTCTAAGTTAGAAGTGCAGTTCTTGCTTTTTCTATACGAAGTGGAGAATTGAAAGAACATATTATTATAGTGAGAATGTATTGGCAATATTAAAATTGAAGTGGTTTTGTATTACTTAGGTATTGAGTGACGAGACGAAAAGACGCGAGTACGATACATGGGGTCAAACATCAGAGCAAATGGGGAGGGCTGGTCATGGAGGTGGTGCAGGCCCACGTGCTGGATTCGGTGGGGGTGGGGGTCAGCAGTCATGGAACTTTCATTCGAATATTGACCCGGAGGAATTGTTTCGCAAAATATTTGGTGATGCTGGTTTCAAGCAGAATCCGTTTGGAAGTCAGTTTGGTGGTGATGAGGATTTTGCTGAATCTGTCTACGGTTATGGTGCTGCCCAGGAGGTAAAGATTAAAATTAAATCGCTATGAGATGCAACTTTCTTATTGTTTCAAGCCCCACGGATTTAGAGAACAACCCATTTTTATTTTTACGGTTTTAGATTGTGATGAATCTGACGTTTCAACAAGCCGCACGAGGTGTTAACAAGGATGTCAATATCAATGTAACTGACACGTGCCCCAAATGTAATGGTAATAAATGCGAATTGGGAACAAGGCCAGTAAAGTGCGAACCTTGCAATGGTACTGGGTTGGAAACAGTTGCGACAGGTAATTTTGTCTTGGCTTTTACCTAAAATTATTATTATCAAGTGAATTGTTTACGAATTATTATTCTTCCATTTTCAGGACCATTTATCATGAGATCCACTTGCCGCCATTGTAGGGGAAAGCGTCAGATTATTCAACACCCATGTACTGAATGTGAAGGAAAAGGATCAATTGTTCAGCGGAAGAAGGTGACGGTTCCTGTTCCTGCTGGTAAGATTTTGTTTCCAGATGTTTGATCTAGGGATAATTCGTTGGAAGTCAGATTTAGGATGTGAATCAGATTTAAATTGCTTCGGATTAGTATAATTCTATTATGCAGTGTGGTCAGTGCTTTTATATTAAATCATAACAATAGGTGTGGAAGACGGACAGACGGTTCGGATGCCAGTGGGAAAGAAGGAAATATTTATCACTTTTCGAGTAGAACAATCAGACTATTTTCGCAGAGATGGATGCGATGTTCACTCGGACGCAACAATATCTCTATCCCAAGCAATTTTAGGTGGCTCGACTAGAGTTCAAGGAATTTACGAAAATCTCACTGTTGACGTAAGTGCAAATATGTAAAATTTCTTTCTTTAGATGTTCGTAATGAATGCTGTGACACTTAAAAGTGTGAAGTGTGATGAAATTGAAATTTACTGCGTTACATTTAATTTGCTCAGATTCCTGCTGGGACGTCATCTCATACTAGGATAAGATTGAAGGGGAAAGGAATTCGTAAAGTTAATGGTTTCGGATATGGAGATCATTACATTCATATAAGGATTAAAACGCCGACTCGTCTCTCCAAAGAACAAGAGAATATAATACGAGCGTACGCGGATACCGAAAACGAAACACCGGGCACAGTTTCCGGAGTCGATTCGTCGTCAGAAACAAGTAAACCTAAAAGTGGTAAGTCTACAAGTATCTTGTCACAGTTAAAAGATAATCTGCTTTCCTACTTTGGGAAACGGAAACACGAACAATGATAATGGTCCTACTAATATCGATATCAATGTAACAATAACGAACAGAATACAGTGCTGCACAAGCACGGCAACAGCGAGCCGCTAATGAAGACTAAAGAGTGCTATAAAAAAAATTAATTTACCTAATCAAAAGTGAAATAATGGATTCCGCCCTGAAATCTTACTGTGTGCCACCAACATTTTCCTGTATTGATTTTTTACAGTCATCCAGATCCTTCTTCTGTGAATTAATATTGTAGTTATAAATGTACTGGGTATTATTTTAATGGGAACTGTACTCATAGTACTTTATATGAATGGATAAGGATTATTGTTAAATAACATGATTTAAAAAGTAGTCAAATTCAATAGTGCTATGCGATGACTTGTTTTAAGCTCCAGGCACATTTCTCATGTATCACATTTTTATGTACTGCTCAAGTATTAAATTGTTTTGAGAAATACACATTATGTTGCTCTGTTATATTTTTTCCTTGTAGTGCAATTGTCATACCATTGGTTAGCATGAAAAAGGGCATTGTTATATAACAATAATTGAAGCCGTAATGTTCAAAGTATTTTTGATTAATTTAGTAAATCAATACTATAAACCAGTGTTTGTGGAAATAGACTAGGCTCGTTACATAAAATTATTACTTAAATACAGCATTAAATAAATGCTTTCACTTAAGGTTCATTTGTGTGTGAGATAAGGGAGTTTTGGCCTGCCTTAGGTTTACGTTAAAACTGAAATCATGTGCATTCATTACGTGTACTCTGTGTCTTCATATTCGGGTTTTTGTGCTGTATTTATTTTTAAGGACCATTTGGAGTTTTGTTGTAATGTGAAATGTATTCATTACAGGGAAAGCAGAAACAATCTAATGGCAGTCTGACAATGAGGGCTGTGCTCTATGTGATTTTTGACTCCCGAATAGTCCCGAAGAAAATTTAAAACGTATTCGCGAATTTCGCTGGTGCTGACTGATGCCATCACTTTTTGACATGCTTTTCGTACCTTTCCCAGTTGAACATAATTGTTTTTGTAAACATCGAGTTATTCCTATTTAAAATTAAATCTGATTATCCCAAAATTATTGTAAAAGAAAGTAAAAGTGAATACGAATTTTCCTTGTGAGTTGTTTGTAGTATTATTGTTGGATCAACTGCAGTGGCCAAGGGCCAAGATCGAAGTCGAAACTAGCCTCCACTTAGTTATGTCGAATATACGGTTGGCTAATCCCAAGATCACAGCCTGGACGAAATTCGTCGCTGTAATAAGCCATGTTTTGATATTTTTTTAAAAAGATGTATAATTATTACTGGTTTTCTCAGACATTTTGAGTAGTTATTTCGTAGGCGTTGCTTGGAAAAGCGTTAGCAAATAAAAGTATCTGTTACTTCTTAGTCATAAAATTTTAGTTTTAAGTTAGGAATATATTATTTCAAATAAGTATGTGTGTCCAGCTTTACATGTAGAGCAAGTTGATAATTGATTCGCGCACGGTTTTTGTTAAATATTCAATTCAATTTCGGGAGCTCATCATTATCGTATAGTAACGAATTTATTGCGATGTTGACTTAACCTGAGAGATGAGCTACAGTATAATTATAATGACGTATTACTGTCTCTCCATAGATGAATGGAAGGAGTTGTTAATAAAATATAAAGCAAGTTGTTATTTTTAAGTAAACTGCTCAATTTCTTTGCTTCTACACACCTGATCAACATGCGGGATTTTATTTCATGGGGTGACTGGTGTTTTAAAATTGTAAATAGTAGGGTGCGTGCGGGTAATTGTGATACTCAGTAATGTATTTTAATTTACATTTGTTTTTAAAAATATTAGTTATATAATGTACTTTGCAAACATAAACTTTTGTTAAAAAAATTCTGAATCGTATACTGAGTCGGTTGGGCTATCCTCAGTGGAGGACAGGGATGACTTTCTTTTGTTAAAGCTTGTCTTTCTCTACGGTATCGAAGTTACCCGTACGCACTCTAATTATAAATAGTATTTTACAATTTAAAATTACGACCCTACATAAAACTTATAATCAGCATTGTATTACAGTTGCAATACAAAAAAATGCAATATAGAATTGTGTATTTAAAAAGTACAAAACGACTCGTTTAATCCTTTTCAAAAAGTCCAAGACAATATTTTTTTTCCAAAAGCAGTAAAAAAAAAATAATAGTTGTGTTTGTATTCTAATACAATTGTGATTAATTTAGCAGTTATTTGAATTGTTTATTGTAGTACATAGTTGTAAATTGTAAACACTGCACTTCTGCAGTTGTAGCATTCCCAATACAATTCTACATTTTCACAATACAATAATACTATTCCTCACAGTTCTAAAGCTCTAGTTGTGACTGTCAGTATCCTTGCTGCAGTTTCAGTTACAGTAGTAGGCTAGTAGGTAGTAGGTACTATTCATAAAACCGACAATTCATAAAAGCATATGTATGTGATATTGTGATGTTAGATCATTGCCCAAAAAGTACTGAAGAAGCCAACTCTATTCATATGGGATTTATAGTGAATTCGGATTCGGATTTGGGAATTCGGGGGAAACATAAGGAATGCTTGTAAAGGGGAAATATTTGTCTGCTCGGCTGGCATGCGTTAGTTGACTTTGAATAGAGCGCAGGGAAGTGATGAAGTAATGTGCCGGTGCGGTGGTGGTGGTGGAATGTGAGAGTCAGTGAAAGGAGGCCTGGCTTTCGTAGTAAAAGTGAAAGCATTTCCAATTCCAACTTTCTCAGCCCAAAAGCAAAGCTTTGTTGAACAAGTCGAAGGCAGCCAGCCAATACATACGAAAGTACAAGACTTATAACACAAGCGAGGGAAGTTACTTTGCTTTCACCGAATTCCCGTTTGCATTGCATTGCAACGGCAATGCAATGCAATGCAATGCTATTTGCTATATGCCTAATATTATTATTGACAGAGCAAGCAAAGCGGAGACCGCTTTCACCGTACGCTCATGGGATGGGCTAAATAGTAAAAACTACTACACATTTACTACGATCATTCATCCACCAGAGCTTCGATCAACAACAGCAAAAGCACTGCAGAACTGCAGAAAGTGTCTGACAGACAGACATTTACTCCTTATTCGTTGTGTAGTAGTAGGTGTTGTATTTGTGGGATTTATTTTGAAGATCACTAGATCTTGAACTGTAGTTTCGTTCTTTCGTTCTGTTGTAGCCTCGGACTCTGACAATCTCTAATGAATTGTCTGTCTGAATTCTGATCTCACTCCCCTACTTTTAACTCCTATGCTAAGCATCAGAATCAGTGTGGATCGCACACACACACACTTGACGAACTACAGATCTACAGACAGAGAGATTCATCTCATCATTTATCTCATCGGCATCGGAGATCGGACGGTTGCTGCTGGATCATCTCTTTCTGATTCTGCTCGTTAAGAAATTAAGGAACTACTGACTGACTGATAAACTGACAAGTGAGTACTAAGTAGTGAGTCTAGTGAGTGGCCTGGGTATGTTGTTTGTATGTGAAATAATGTGAATCACCGATTCGCGTTTATCAGTGATGAATAATTTATTCTCAATTCTAGTTGTACCCAGCCAACCAAGGAAATTGAAATTGATATTGATAGCGTGTTTATTACCCTTAACCTCCATGTAACTGACTGTAGTAACTTTAAAACAGAAATAGATTGCTTCGTTCCACTTCACTGTGCCTGACTGTGTAGTTGTCAGTTAGGTTATACGTTATAGGTTGTAGGTATTTGTAAATTGTAGTTAATTCTGGCTTCCTGGTTGTGTGGTATATTATTTTGTAGAGTTTATCCTGGCGAGACTGTCTGCGATAGCGATGTCATTTAGCTCTCAAAGTGGTCATCATTTATTACACGTTCAACATTTTTGATTATTCTGATACGTTCAGCATTTACTTTTGACTTTACTATAGAGTATTTTGTTAATTCATTTCTGCTTTGTTCATTATTTTGTATTTTGAAGTAGTTGCAGTCATAACGGTGTTTTTATTTCGGTAGGTAATATATCGTTACTGTAAATGCAAAGTGACCGTTCTCCAAATTCTACTAAAAGCAAAGTGGCCGATGTCCAGTTTACGCTAAATGCAAAGTGGCCGATCTCCATTTTTTCGATTTAACACTATAAATGGAGATCGGCCACATTGCAGTTAGTGTGAACTGGAGATCGGCCACTTTGCTTTTAGTAGAATTTGGAGAACGGCCTTTTTGCATTTACAGTAACGATATTTCTTTCTTTCCCGACTTAAAAAAAATAATCTGTGACATCGAGTTTTTGTAGTTAGGCTGTTGTATTTCACAATTGAAGGTTGAAGGTGTTGGTGTTACTGTTGGTCGTTGTGTTCATGTAAGTGATGACTGAAGCGAGTAACAGTCAACATTGGTAAAAATAATAAATGTTTAGCGTATTTCGTATTTTCTGCTACTTCTGTATCTTCTAGCTGGTAGTGGATCTATTTGATAGTTATTTTAGAATTTCTTACCCTTTTAAGCAAACTGGTAACTAGCCTTCTAGTAGTAGGTAATTTCGAATTGGGGGCGTTAGATTTTTGAGTCAGTCACAGTGTTGATGGTTTTCTAGAGTTTGTTGTGGCGTTATGAGACAGATATAGGTTAAATTTAAAATTAAACTGATAGTGCTATTTTTTTTAGTTTGGTTGAAGATTCATAACTAAATTGATTTTAATTTGTTGTTTGTGTTCTTTCATAGACGAATACCTTCATTGCCGTTGACAAGAAGTTTGAATCATGACGAGCAGAGAAGCATGAAGGAAGAGATTCGTGGAATTTATGTAGTAGCTGCACTGAATTGAAATCCACTTTTCCAAAATATGGTTGTTGTCGGGCAGTGGACCACCTGGCTGTGCTTTTTGTGTTGTGATTCAGTTTTGGTGAAGAGCAGTGCATGATCAACTGGACACTACTAGAAAATTATATCATCGCTATAAAGGAATTTGGTTGTTGTGTTAATTTGACTGTTGAAGGGGCTAAAAGTCACAGCTATGTGTGCTCGAAGTATACATTTTTAAGCTCAGCGTTTGGTTATTCTTAAACTCTTACTGCAAATGAATGATCAGTATATAGTGTAATCAAAATTTTACTTGATCCAAAATGAGTGTTGAAAAAGTATCGCTTCCGGACGCCTTGTCCAACGTAGACGTTCTAGATGAATTGCCTTTACCAGATCATCAACCATGTATTGAGGCCCAACCGTGTTCCATAATTTACCAGGCAAATTTTGATACAAATTTTGAAGATAGGAATGGATTTGTTACTGGCATAGCTAAATATATTGAAGAAGCAACCGTTCATGCAGGGCTTGTAAGTTGCTACATGTTATAATAATTATCATTAAATATGTTTACCGTGCCATTTATGTGACTATTTATGTGTTGTCCGTACAACAGGGTCAGTACAAAATCAAATCTAGTCAGTCAGTCAATCCAAAAATGTTGTTTTTGATCTTCTTTAGAATGATCTTCTTGAAGAAGGTAATGCACATGCTGTCATGTTGTACACTTGGCGGTGTTGTTCAAGAGCTATTCCACAACCGAAGTCGAATGAACAGCCGAATCGGGTGGAAATTTATGAAAAGACGGTTGAAGTACTTGCTCCTGAAGTTAACAAATTGCTCAATTTTATGAGATTTCAAAGGACGGCTATAGAGCGTTTTTGTACGGAGGTGAAACGCTTATGCCATGCGGAGAAAAGAAAGGATTTTGTATCCGAGGCATATCTCCTAACCTTAGGGAAATTTATAAATATGTTTGCAATTTTGGATGAGCTCAAAAATATGAAATCCAGTGTCAAAAATGATTATTCCACCTACCGACGGTAAATCCGTGTTCTAATCAAAGTTTTAAAGTGCATAATTACCTATGAGCCTTTTTCGATATTACTTTATAGCAAAATTTTGAAAAGTAATGTTTAAATAATTTTACTTAATTTTAGAGCTGCACAGTTTCTAAAAGTGATGTCTGACTCTCAAGCTCTTCAAGAATCACAAAATCTTTCCATGTTTCTCGCAACACAAAACAAAATAAGGGATAACCTGAAAGAAAATTTAGAGAAAATTCCTAGCTATGAAGATCTGTTAGCGGATGTGGTAAATATTTGTGTGACAATGTTTGAGTCAAAAATGTATCTAACTCCGAGCGAAAAACATATGTTGGTGAAAGTTATTGGATTCGCTCTTTACCTGATCGATACGCAGAACTGCAATATTTATAAATTAGACCAGAAAAAGAAAATTCGATTGGATAAAATCGATAGGATATTTAAGGTACGCTAACAGCAAGATATACGAAATTATATTGATTTTCTTTTGTAGATTCAAAAATTATATTTTATCCAGCTTTTTGATCATACCGTTGTAATGTTTATTTTCCATTTAGAATCTGGAAGTAGTGCCTCTATTTGGAGATATGCAAATTGCTCCTTTCAACTACGTCAAACGGAGCAAACAGTTTGATCAGTCTAAATGGCCCCTGTGCTCAGCAACTGGCACACTTAGTTCTCAGGCTGATTTGAACAAGTATTTACCTCAAATTCGAGACGATCACATTAAATACATTAGCGAGCTAGCACGATATAGTAACGAGGTAAGGCACTGCTATGGACTGCTCCAGTTTACAAGTAACTTTGAATAAAATCATAAAAAGTAAGTTTTAATTTGGCTAACGTTACACTACGATTCTAGGTGACGACAACTTTTAAAGAGGCTCCTAGAACGGATGGCGAAAATGAAGAGATATCGGAGTTGGCACTTCGCGGTCTTCAGCTTCTGTCGGAGTGGACATCTGTAGTGTCAGAACTCTATTCTTGGAAATTGTTACATCCAACTGACCAGCATCAAAACAAAGATTGTCCTGTCGATGCTGAGGAGTATGAAAGGGCAACGCGGTACAATTACGGAGACGAGGAAAAATTTTCTTTGATAGAAGTAATTGCCATGATTAAAGGATTGCAAGTCTTAATGGCAAGAATGGAAACTGTCTTCACGGAAGCCATTAGGCGAAATATTTATGCTAAACTTCAAACATTCGTACAAAATACTTTGAGAGAACCATTACGGAAAGCTGTGAAGAACAAAAAAGACCTTATACGCAGGTAAAACTATTTCGTACTACGATTAAATGTGCTTCTAAAGCGTCCCAGTAAATTATAGCTCTTAAATATTGAACATAACGTTACAACCTGTCTGTATGTTTGGATTCTCCATAGTATTCTGGTTTCCGTGCGAGAAACGTGCGCTGATTGGATACGAGGTTATAAACCCGAAGATGACCCTGCAATGAAAGGGAAGAAAGATCCAGACAGTGGTTTTGATATTAAGATTCCTAAACGCAATGTTGGTGAGTATATATTCTATACATAGTTAGTTTTCGGATTGATTATCACACGAATTTCTGGTACAAATTGTATTTTGAAACGCTCTGATTAGGCCCTTCGTCCACACAACTGTATATGGTTCGAACCATGTTGGAGTCTTTAATTGCAGATAAATCTTGTGCCAAAAGAACCCTCAGAAAAGATATCGATGGGACGTATTTGATTGCAATTGACCATTTTCATAAGAATTCCTTTTATTGGAATTATTTGTTGAACTTCAGTGGTAAGGTTACATTTTTTTATTAGACATCTGAAACGAGCTTGTCGTACCATTGTCACCTTTCCGTTGAAAATGCAGTCGGATCTATTGCTAAGCTAAGACTAAGACGGTTGTTGGTTTCATAATTAATACTTCGTATTACAGAATCCTTGCAACAATGCTGCGACCTGTCACAATTGTGGTACAGAGAGTTTTATTTGGAAATGACCATGGGGAAGCGAATTCAGGTAAGCATTACAGCTCCTTCATTATCAAAGCGATTAAAAAACTAGTCGTTTAAGACAAATATTAGACTTTCCAGTAAAGATACCATAAGACCAATAGGGCACACGTTATGTAGCGCCGCTAAGACTCAGAGCATTTTTTAGACATGTAGATTTCTGAGTGCAAGAGTAAAGCAATGAAGTCCATTTAATTATTATAGCATTTAAGGCAGTTATAAATGGATATATTCTTATGGTGTTTGTGTATAGTTTATTCCCATTTGCTGTGGACGTATGTGTCTTCCTTTCACATTGTGTCATGTGTAAATTATTTTGCCAAAGTATTTTTTTCAGTTATAATAATTTCCCAGTATTGGATCACTGCAGCTACGATTCAAATAAAAATTAATACGGGTTTAAACCTTGCTGTAAAGAGCGTTTACGGCAACGCACAATAAAAAAGCAGGGGATTAATTTCCATTAACTATTTAATGGTTGCGTTTAAAACAATCTGCTTTTGGCTAGGCCAGGTAGTACATTTCTAATACTTCCAAGTATTGTCAACATCACCAATCTGCTGATGAATTGAATTTACATTTGTCACAACTGAAGGCTAGTTGTATGTTTAATAACTCCGATTTATTGAGGAAAAATTATGCTTAGAAAAGTACGGAATAGCGAATGGCTTAATTAATTCTAAAAGAGGTGATTAGATTTTAGAATAAATATTTTGTTACAGTATTTTATAAAATGCTTAGATTGTGACGGTCGCTTGTAAATTTATTGATTAATAAAGAGGTGCACAGTGCAGCATCAACATAATGAGGAGTGTACCGACCTAATCACGATGGAGAAGAGGATACAGGTATCACAGCTTGGCCTTAGCCTCCCTCCAAATCACCATACTTTATCACTTACTAGCAGAATTTTAACATCTGACAATATTTTGAGCTTAATTTATTTTGCACTATAACATATTAGTTGATTTTCCCTTCGTTTTTTTTTAGTTTTACAGTTTAATCGTATCATTTTCAAGGCATGCTGTTTCCACTGCACAGCCTGTCCGATAACTATTTTTAAAAGGCCATGTCGTGTAACGCACAGTTTCAATGCATGTAAATACATTCCTCTTGCGATTTAGCAACGAAATTTTGAAGGAAATTTTGTTCCATAACTTTTGTTTTTTGTATTTCATCCATTTTAGTTTTGCATTTAGTGTCGTTTTTAGTACTAGTTGTTTTTGTCGGAATGTGATTTACTATTGTTGATTCAAGCTAATTTTTTTCCACTAAAGGAGTCTCTTGTTGAGAATTTCAACCTTATTTTTTATTTTCCTTTAGTGAAAAACTAGAACCAGTGTGCTACAATTTATACTAATGCATTTAATTTGGTAGCCGTTGAGTTACTCAGTTTCCGGAACGGTCGAGTTCAATTCTTTTTTTTTAATGCAGTAATACCAAATATACTCAGTTACATTAATTCGTTACAATTTTTACTAGAAACTTGTGGTATGGTTCGAAGTTTCGAAATTTAATTCTTTGAATTATTGGCAGTGGAATGAAAGTATGTATGTGAAATTATTATCTTTAAAATTGAACTGGATTCTTCACCGGAAGTAACATTCAGAATGAGAACTTACAAAATTAACAATCATTAGAGAGTAAACTCTGTAATTATTGTAAATTGTAACCCTGTAACATTTTTATTACATTTTATTAGGCATACAATTTATTAATTCTGTAGGTTTCTTACTTGATTTTTTCACGATTTTAAAAGTATATAATGTAGTAGTCGTATTTAACCCAAATTACATTTAATCTTATACGATACAAAACTCAATCACTATGTAACTTTGAAATGAAAAACATTTCAGTTTCCCATTGAGATGTCTATGCCTTGGATCTTGACTGATCACATTCTCAAGACGAAAGAGCCTTCAATGATGGAGTGGGTTTAAAAAAGAATACAGTTGCTACTACTTACCTACCTACTTATTTGTAAATTATAAGGACGCATTTGTGACTCATTATTTAACATTTGCTTCAAAAGGTATGTCTTGTACCCATTGGACTTGTACAATGACAGTGCTCACTATGCACTGACGGTATTTCGGAAGCAATTTTTATATGATGAAGTGGAGGCTGAAGTGAATCTTTGTTTTGACCAATTTGTGTACAAGCTGAGCGAACAAGTTTTTATTTACTACAAACAACTTGCTTCTAGGTAAATGTTTTTTAAA
>JAQFZC010000116.1:0-81321 GCA_034695205.1 Dicyrtoma fusca | reverse complement strand
TTACTAGTTTTGACCGTTTTGAAAAAGTGTTATTTACTAGTTTTGACTGTTTTGAAAGTGTTATTTACTAGTTTTGATACTTTTTCAAAAGTGTTATTTACTAGTTTTGACCGTTTTGAAAAGTTGATCTATAGAATTAAACACTTTTGTAAAGGATTCTTTCTATGATTCCCCAGTTTCGAATAGGTTAAATGCAGAATTTCCACTGATCATGAGTTACAAGTTACTGTTAGGTAGCAATACATTTAATTTGGGTAAAATTGGAAACCGCATTCACTTTAAATGTACGTAACGTTGAACGTTCAGTACAGTCACTCATTTAGACCAAATGGCCATAAAGTTGGAATTTGGAATAAAAAGTACCGCTTTCAAGAGAAAAACACGTACTATGTTGTAATAATAATAAGGTCCTACCTACTTTAAATTTTAATAGCGTGAGAAAAACACTGGCCTTGTAGTGGAAAAATTTGAATAAGTAAATGCGACCAGGACAGAGTGATTAGGGCCACAGATATTATTTTTGCACTAGAGAGGAACCATAACGTAGTACAGCTACTCGTACTTACAGTTTGTTGAGCTAATAGCAGTCCGGACGGAGCTACCTAACATGGCATTTAGTCTTAATCTTTACATTTGCATAAATTTCCAAACCACTTCAAGGGTAAAACATATTTTTTCATGGCTCACTGAACTGGTGTAGTTTAGATAAAAAAATATATCTTGTAGGCTCAAACAATCAGACGCCGTATCAGGAGAATTTCTGAATATAGGTGTATAGATTGCATATAGCACACGTGGCTATAGGCTTATATAGTCTGGATCTATGTATATATATAGGTATGCCTATAGCACGATCGTATATTTATATTTGGACACAAGGAAAATTTACAATGCCTTTCATTCGTGTGTGCTACAGTGTTTGAAAAGCAACAGCTACTGAACTCATTAATTCTAAGCGTTCCTTTCTTGAAAAAACATGAAGCGTAGGGAATTATGGTTTTCTACGATACGAATGACACAAATATGGATTCTTGTGATAGAAACTTGCTCAGGGGAACTACTAGCACTACACAGATATTGCATCTCATGCTCCACGCCAGCCTGTACATGGCGGATATCTACTCATCGGCCTGCTTCTGATAGCCGTACTAACAATAAGTGAGCATACGCGTATCTACAGAGTCAATAGTAGAGAGTGTCATAGTTACATTAGTTACTTCCCAACTAAACTCTCAGCAGAGGCTACATGCATTTGTAAGAAGCAAAGTGGGATAAGTCCATAGTCTACAAAAGCATTGGGATTCTGAAGCAAATCCAGCCATCTATTTATGCATATTTTGACGCTAGGCCCAGAGATCAACTTTTTACCTCTACGTTTGTAAAAATGGCAAAAACCAGTTTTGCACACTTTAAAAATGCGAGGAAGTACTAATTTTACTATTTTTGGAAAATGTGTGTAAGTAGCAGAATAACTGTTATATAATGTAAATGCCAAGAAGGGGAAGCTGCCTTAGCTCAGATTGCGTCTTCACCCATGCTACTCAGAATGTGGCCATAAGAGGAAAACAAGAAGAATGCACTTCCCATGTGTGTGCAATCTCCCAGTAGTCCCACGTCTAGCCAGCCTCCACACCAAGCAGCTACATACGAGCGGATATTATTTATAGGATGGCAAGAGTTAAGTATGACTGTAGTGATAACAAGGCGACAAAGCATATCTGCACGTAGTTATTTATTGCCAGCAAAGTAAATCGCTCTCATCCTCTAAAAGCTCAAGACGGAGCTTCACCAAGAGAAAAGGTTCCCTCTTCCACTCATATCTCCCATCGTACATACACCGCCAAGGAGCACACAGATCCAGAGTCGAATTCCGAATTTCCAATTGGAGAGCACGGGGGCCGGAAGACAGAGAACATCTTCTACTTGAAAACTTAAACTACTTTCAAGAAGTAACTTCGGAAGGAGTAGTGCCGGGAGTGTGGAGGCAGAAGTGCTTTGATTCTGATTAGGCATTACCTACCAACTCAACTACCGGAGCATCTTCGGATATACATACCTCCATAGGTAAATGCTATACACAGATATGACTGGAGAGTTAGCCTGTCGTCTGCCCCGACATTCCCTTGTTTAGACGAAATTTCCAACTTTTATACATATTTACAATGTGCCAGCGTCTAAAGGAATTCATTAGCACCTAAATTTAGAGAATATTCACATGTCATAGGCAGGAACCGAATGACTAGCAAACATTTTACTTTCCCAAGATAAATGGCTCTGGAACGAACCTACAGCTACTACTCAAAGTGGATATTATGGGTATAGGTATATCGTGGACGAAGAAGCCTTTTGGGTTACGTCCAGTCCCTACTTGAAACCATTATTGTGACGCAAGTCCAACGATCTCTTAGCGTCATTTTGTAGGCAGTTCCAACATTCAATTTTCACCCAGTTTTTACAAAAAGTGTAAATAGCCACGTTTTTACATTTTGAAAAAGCGTAATTATCAGTTTTATGCATTTTGAAAAGCGTAAATATCAGTTTTGTTCTTTTTGAAAAGAGCAAACATCAACTTTACTATTTTTCAAAAGGGCAAATTTTAGTTTTGCTATTTTGTAAAACAGCAAACATCAATTTTACTATTTTTGAAAAGAACAAAATATCAATTTTGCTATTTTTGAAAAGGTTGAATATCAATTTTACTGTTTTTGAAAAGGGCAAATCTCAATTTTGCTGTTTTTTAAAAGGGCAAATGTCAATTTTGCCCTTTTTTAAAAAAACAAATCTCAATTTTGCTATTTTTGAAAAGGACAAATCTCAATTTTGCCATTTTTTAAAAAAACAAATCTCAATTTTGCTATTTTTGAAAAGGACAAATCTCAATTTTGCTATTTTAAAAAAAAACAAATCTCAATTTTGCTATTCTTGAAAACTGTAAATCGTACTTCTGCACTATTTTAAAAAGTTACAGAAGTTGTATTTACACTTTTTCAAAACACAGTGACAAG
The DNA here is from genome assembly GCA_034695205.1 of Dicyrtoma fusca. Taxonomy (NCBI): domain Eukaryota; kingdom Metazoa; phylum Arthropoda; class Collembola; order Symphypleona; family Dicyrtomidae; genus Dicyrtoma; species Dicyrtoma fusca. The sequence goes on along the minus strand of JAQFZC010000116.1, from coordinate 78,316 downwards.
TGGCTTATTAGGAAATTTGAAATGATTTTGCTTTCGTCAAAATGATTTCAAGCAATGACTATAGACTTCCCTCACAATGCTTCTTCACCCACGATCACGATCAACAGCCAAGAGATCTTTCCCTAATAGAATAACATTGCAACGACCCTGAACCACTAGCACATGAAATTAATTCAGCTCAAAATCAGCAATCCCAATCCTAATTACAGATTGGTTAGAGGAACTACGGTCAAGATTAAAAATTAGAATCAACAATGCGCTAACGAACACTGCGAGATACATACTACTACTATGACGGTCCGTCCAGGGGAGAAAGCACAATCCTCTGCTCGCAATGACTACGCTTGTAGTTGAAGAATTGAATTTATCGTAAATCCTAAATCGTAAAATACCATACATAAGTAGCATAACATTGGAAATTGAATTTAAAGAGGATGTTTGGTGAATGACTGCACTTTTTTATGTGGGCTTCTCATCTTCGCTTGTGACTCTATGAGCATTTTGAGCATATGCGGTATGCAGGCTCTACACGAGTTTCCACATGGCATTTAAGCCCTTTGTTATACGAGTGTGTGTGACTGTGTGTGCCTACTGCCTATGTACGGTGAGTAGATAAAAGCCGGAGAGTGAAGTGCTAGTATGAAATAATGGTTTTAAATGAAATTCTACTGGATCACAGAGTAAAATTTATGACCCTTTGAGTATTATGGGGCTTCTCTGACTCAACCGCCTCGTAGATATTTCTCTTTCTCTTTTCACTCCCAGCCCACGACGAGCCGAGCCCAACCAAAGGGAACCAAAGGAACCCAACGAAACAACTAACAACCCTCAACAACATTTACACTCTTGTCTATGTATCATCTGAATCTGAGCACCCAAATGCTCTCACTACCACCAGAACTGCACTGAACTCCATTCTAATGTAATGCAATGCAAGGCACTATAGGCACACTCACACACTCACAGTCACAACCTACCACCATATTATGTTCCGAGAAAGATTGGACAAGATAGATGGATGGATGGATATACCTATAGCCTATATAGCCTATACACTATATACTATATACCTAGGCAACTTTGTTAAATGGCACTACAGCTTTTAAACAATAACAATTATATTGTATTTAGGTGCTCAACATTTTAATTATTTCGTTTCTTTTTCCTACACCGTCATCAGCAGGGCAGGGAGAGACTCTCTCGACTTTCATTCTACCCGTCAACGGGAGGACGCGCCGAACTACTATGTACAAGTGCCAGTAGGACCGACCGACTCAGTCGAGTTTTTCATGTGCCAAGGCGAACGTCAAGGAAACAACACAATCTTCCACTTTGACACGAGAGAAATTTATGGATATTTCAAAAAAGAAACCCTAAGAAGATACAACTGGGGAACAAAAACTTTGTTGGCTGAGGCAATAAATGCGGATTGGAGGGATGATGAGGAGACCGATACGTATGCTTCGATAGCCCCTATAATTATATAGCTATTTACAAAATGAAGGTACAGGCTATATAGATATATCTCACATTTTGAAGCATTTAATTTACTTACAAATTACCATCAAAATTTATAGCAATTACTGTATGTCATGCGTTCTTTCTTTACCATTTACAGGTCTATCAGGAGCCCCAGTGCAGTACACAACGGAGCTGGAAAATAAAGTTGAATCAGCTTAGAAGCCACGGCCAAAGGAAATAGTAATTAAAAATTAAAAAGGTCGAGAGACCACCACTGCACTGCACTGCACTGCCCTGTACATCTCAGAGGGCAATTCGTCTGATATTTCTCTATTAAGTTTTAAACGGTCTCAAAGTAAAACGAGTTACGAACATACATATCTCTCAGTGCTTCAAGAGAGCGTGTAACTGTAGAAAAAAATGGCCACAAGAAACATACATAGGGGGAAGAAGAACAAGAAGAATAAAAAAAAACTTAAATAATTTCTCATAAACAAGTTTTGTCGGTGTGCTGGTGCTTTCGTCGAGGGCGTGACCTGAGCTCACCAAACTGTACAAGTGCATACTTCATATCGTCACTATGTTTTGTTACAGGAGGCACTGCTGTAACATTACTAAGAACTTAGATAGGAAACAAGGCAAGAAGTTAGCTCAAAGAAGGTGCCCATGTCATTATATTGTTACTGCTGTTGTTATTGTTGTTGTTATTGGAGATGTAAGTGGTGGTGTGAAATAAAGAGAGAAACAAGGTGAACGTTTACATGGGATTGGAATAGGCCTAATAAATTATACGGTCTGTTTGTATTGGTATTGGTTTTGCGCTCACTACAATGCACTAGTCAAATTCCTTATTATGGACCCACGGCCCACGTATGTAGTTGGTACCTACATACATACCTACATATTTGTGTAGGTACATTGTTTTTTTTGTATGTAGGTAATTTGTTTTGTAGTGCAAACGCAATAATGCTCACATTATAGCCAAACTTACGAGTTTTTTTTATGAGTGTGGTTTGCACTACTGCGACTGTGACACATTGAAACTGTAATTGTACTACCAGCGTTGATTTTTTGCTGTGTAAGCGACGATGATGTAGATTTTAGAGTGGTACATGTATTGTGTAATATGTACGTTAGTTTATGTAGGTACATACAATCCGTAAGCACAAATATTATAGAAATAGGAACCTACGTAAATTTATAGGTGTAGACTTGAAGTAGTATACCGACGTGATCTCTATCAAAGATTTGGTGGTTTGCACGTGATTTTCCCTTTATCTCAATGCTTCCACCTATTAGCTGAATCACCTGCCGTCGTTCAGAGCAATCAGACAAATCTACGTTTAGTGCAAGGAAGGGTAGGCATGGAGGAAATTCTGTGGAAATTATGCTCTGTACAATAATACATAGATTAAATATCGTAGGTAGATGCACAGTCCAGAGTTAACTTTAACACGAACTTAAGCTGTAGCTATAGAATTCACATGCTACTAGGTATGCATGTGGGGCCTTCCAACTATGACGTCATTGAATGTAGGTACCTAGCTGAATTTGAAATGCGTAATAATTGCGTTTTGCCTTTTTTTGGAATGTGTAAACATAGCGTTTTTCCTCTTTTGAAATGTGTCATTATAGTAGTAGTGTTTTTACACCTTTTGAAATGTGGAATTAGAGCGCTTTACCTTTTCAAAAATGTGTAATGGTCGTGTTTAGCTCTTTTTGAAATAAGCTATTGTAGTGTTTTTCCTTTTTTGAAAAAGCTAAATTTTATTATTTACACTTTTTTGAAAAAGCTGAATTTCATTATTTACACTTTTTTGAAAAAGCTGAATTTCATTATTTACACTTTTTTGAAAAGCTAAATTTCGTTATGTACGCTTCTTTAAAATGCGACTATCCAGTTTTGCACTTTTTCAAATATGTGATCATCAAGTGTTGCGTTTTTAAAAAAGGTCAAATTTGATCATTTACCTACTCTTTTTCAAAGAGACAGTACCATATTTTGCCGTTTTCGAACGCATTCTGATGATATTTATTCGTATTACAAGTTACATTTGGAAGGCCCCATGATTTAAAGATACAGCATTGCAAGGCATAGGTAAGCTTCGCCCAAGAAAAAAGCCGGATTTGCAGAAAGTAAGGACGGAGTCGTACTCTTTGAGGCGAGCTAATCCTGAGCAGCATGGACTGTCTGAGTCGACTGTAGATCGTAGATACTATACGGACTGTGAGTCTCTCTGTGTGATGTAACAAGTGCATAAATATTATGGCTTGCATTTTGAATTCTTATCTCCTCCATGATTCATGATTATGTAAATAAGGAGTAGTGGAGAAACGTGACATGTTTAGTTACCTACAACATGCGTTGAATTGCCAATATTTTCCCTTCGTCGTTCATATCCCATTGACAGTCTCTCTTCTACACTCACACGTACCCCACTATGCCCTGTACCAACAACATTGGCCACCGCGCCTGTATTTTAGCATTTAAAATTTTTGAACGGCGTCCAAATCCAAATCCAAATCCACTCAACTCCCAACCTTATACACATATAATTACAATTCCCACTACTCGAAGCCCAAGCCAAAGGCAGATCAGCTGTAGCTGTAGTTTTCCTTTGAATAATTTGAATTCAATTGAAGAATGTATGTCAACAGTACCACCACCAGTCGTTGCTCACTACATATGCATAATGAGAAAAAGCAATTAAATTTGCAAACGTCTTCAATTTAAAAAGTATTTTTATTTTTATGAAAAAATCTCCGTCTTAACTATGTATGTACTAGCATGGCATGTGTGTGCACCCAGGCCAGGTTAAAGCCTACAGATAGAACCCAAGAGATAACTAAATTGATAAATTGTTGAAAAATTTTACACTGAATTACATTTTGTACTTTGTTCGTCCTACCTTGACTGTAAGTATTATTCCCTGGTGAGTGGTGGTGGAGGGAAAAAAAATGAGCGTTAGCCAAGCGTGTAGCCGAGTAAAAAATTTATTTAACGCCGCACCAGCTACCAGCTCCCTTCCCAGCTCTAAACGAAAATGATAAGTGAAGGCGTGTATGCATGTGGGAAGGAAAGCAAATAGAAATATTTTTCAGATTCAATTTACTCCAAAATAACAGTAGTGCCTCTGTTGTTTGGATTGGAATCAATTTGAACGGTAAAGCTTCGTGCTTCCAATTCCAATTCCAGCGTAAAAGCGCTTGTAAGCGTAGCCTTTCACCATTTGACTGTATCGGTATTTTAATTAAACTCGCTAATAACGTTCGACTGCAATAATAGGTCTAGGAGCACAGCTGCTTCTCAAAATTACTAATGCTCCATGTTTACAAGGGGATGAACAAAGAAAGGATGGAGCTGGCAGTAATTTTACAAGTAAATTACACTTGATTAGTTTTTAATATAAATGCAAATTATCACATTTCAAAATCTGATAAGGAGCCATCTTGATTTTTGTCTATGACTATGAGCCAGTAATTGCTACTCATTTAATTACGCGTAGTTAATGCTCATTCAAGATTGTAATTTTGATTAAACGTAAACGTAAAATGATTTTTAAACGTTATTTTCTACAGTAAAACAGTAGCTAATCAGTTCATAGACACACAAAGTTTTGTGATAGAACCACCAAAACATTTTGTGAGGCATAAAGCTGGCAAGGCAATAAGGTCTCAGGCATGTCAGGACAGACAGACATTGCGAAGGTAAAGATCAACAGTTTGAGTGGATTTTAATTTATTTACATACCGACATTTTCCCAAAGGTAGCTTTGCCCATTGAAAATTTAATTAAATTAAATTGCTAAGCTTCACTTTCAGTCACAGCCAATGGTTAAATTAAGTACACAGCGGAGAGAGAGAGAGAGAGAGAGAGAAGTGCCGTGTGTGAGGAAAAACAAGCCTCGACCAGAACATTTCATATCAAATCAAATCCGACCACCTACTAGGGAACATAGTCATTTTTTTTGTTCACTATTTGATTATAATATCCGTCCTTTGCTATGAACATAATATATAGTATAGCTATCCCTTTGTGAAATTAATGGCTATATGTACGCACTATCTCTGCTCATAATACATAAGACAAGAGCACGTCAAGTGGTTTTCAATGTAATCCAAAAGGATACGTGCCTCGTTCCCTTCTCAGGATTGAAATTGTCGGCAAATGTACATTTTTCTCGTAAATAATGGCTACTCATTGGAGTAACTACAGTGCGTACACGTGCGACGTGATAGTATCAAACACACAAAATAAATATCAAGTGAATTAGCAGGGTTTCTTGTTTTTTCTTTCGGCCAGTCAAAGAGCTAGCTAGTACATACAACTACCATCCAATTTACATAGCAATGCTCAGCAAACTCATTAATTAATTTTCAAAATTAAAGATTAATAATACAGCTTTGTTGTTTTTTGAATAAAATCTGTCTTTCTTTCTGAAATAAAATCCACTATTCTTTAATACCGCAGTATTTTTTTTACAAAGACGGACGAATCTATAATATTTAAGATTTAACTTGTATGCACTCAGTAAACACAAAGTAAAAAACCAATTCCTGCAGTAGCACTAGCATTAGTATCGGCAGCAAAGCGATCGTGATCTCAAGAGTCCATACTAGATTTGAAATGGGAAAAAAAATATAAAAGAAGAGAGAAAACCCGAAAGAAAAAAGTTATGAAATTCGAATTGGAATCGGAATGAAGGATATGTGATCGTACACTTATTGTTATTACAGTCTCAAATCTCGCAACTACGTATAAATGCACTTATCCTCACACAAGTCACAAAAAGAAAAAGGTAAAGATGGAAGGAAGAAGAAAAAAATTGTATTAGACCAACAAGCCGAAGGAAGTCAGAATTGAGGAGCTTAAAAAAGATGGGAAAAAAAGAAATCTCCTCGAATCCATAGGCTACTACTGTTGTGTGTGTGTGTGTGTGTGTGGAGAGAGTAGAATGGAACTGTGGGATGTCCCCTTTTTTTCCCCTCTCGTATCAGTACATGACTAGTGAAGACAAGAAAGACGACATGAGAAAATGAAGAAGGTCGCAAATAGAGCGGAGAGCATCTCCAGCATACACAAAAGAACAAAAAGAATCTTCAGCTCACTGACGGACCCACCGACCGACCAAACGAACGAACGAAGGCCCAACACTCCCCGTCCGTGTTCATACACACAAGTCACAAGACCCAGTAGCTAATAGCAATGTTCGTAGATACATACACAACACGCACTCAATGCACTGAAACACGTAATGCACTTTACTTGAATACCAGAAAAGATCTGCCTATCTTCAGACCATTTTACCATGTCTTATTTTTTGTCACTATCAGTATTTATGTATATATAGTATAGACATACATAGCCTACCTTACTATAGAACCATTCAAAAGATTGTTACTCAATTTCCATTCAATCCCATCATCCAAACTCCAAATGCCAACCAGAGTTTCACTCCAGATCCACAAAAAAAAAGAAGTTTTTATCTTGTTATATGTAGAAGCGTCAAAACATCGAATTTGAATTTGACGAAATACTACAAAACTTGGGGGGAAAAAATCCATTGATGATTCATGCCTATGTACATACCTAAGTAGGAGAGCAGAGCGCATTGTAGACTCAACATTACAGAAGGACAGACGCTGATTTTGATTCTATAAAGTAAAAACTAGTATTGTTGTGAAATGCTGATCTATAACTATACATTAATATACATATAGCCTTGCTACTATATCACTACACAGACCTATAGCTAAGTAGGGACTTTCAAATATGACAAGCCAATAATTACGTTAAAAAATTCCCTTCAGAAAAATCAAAACAAAAATGTAAAAAAACACAAGCTTTTTAAAAAAATGCCAAAATAGGTTTCAAAGTTTTGAAAAAGTGTAAAAAACTTACTACACTATAGTCACACATTTCAAAAAAGTCTTTTTATGACGTCATACTTCAAAGGTCCCTCGTTGTATACGAATTGTTTGGTAAGGGCAGGACGAACTTGCTAGTTAGCGAGAGCTATATACATACAATAGCTGTCTATAGGTATATCATTGCACAAAGTGCTGGTTTGAGCAAAATGCATCTCCCATGCGGTGAACCAATAGCATTATAGGTGGCTGGAAGGAAAGTGCTGGGCATAGAAGTTGAAGCCTGGTTGTGTGTGTGTGTGTATGTATGTAGCTCAGGAGTGAGTGAGTGAGAGAGAGAGAGAGAGAGAGAGAGAGAGAGAGAGAGAGAAACTCCCTCGTTTTCCTCCGCTTAATAAAGAAAAGCAGGGCTTTTGTTATTCTTTTGTAGATGTATCCTAGGAGTTGGTGGGACGCGAATAATCTGACAGCCAGAAGTGAATTATTGCTCTATGAGACGGAGACGGGAGAAGTGAGGAGAAGAGAAGAAGAGGAAATTCGGAAGCCTACCCAACCAACCAACCAACTAAAACGCAACCAAGAAACTAGAGAGAGAGAGAGAGAGAGAGAGAGAGAGACAGTCAAGTCAGCTCAGGAACAGTGCACGAGTGCGGAGCAGCCAAAGAGAGAGAGAGAGAGAGAGAGACAGGGCACAAAACTGACTGACAAAGAGTAGGAAGAAAAAAATGGATCTAGTTTTCCGATTTTCGCATCGTAGTCTCAGCAGAGAGACCCCAACTAAACTAAAACCCAACCCAAGGAAGGTGAACGTACAGAATGCACATACAGACACCACTCACTGACGGAAACGGCGGAGCGATATGTTGCGATAGTCTCTCACACAATCCAATATCTCCGAGTCTGAGGGGGGAAAGTAGCAAATGCCCTTTAGCGTCCGTCTCGTCTATTCTCTTCTCAGTACGGAAGAAGGGCCTAAGACACACACACAAGTACTCCCTCCGACCTACAACATACGTACATACATACAACTACAACTTACAACTTCAAAAGAATTTCCCAACTTGAACTTTGCATTCAGCCAAAACAGTGAACCGCGCTTTTATTTATTTTGTCAGGAAAACCCAAATCTGCCACTTCCATTCCAAGATTTTATATATTTACTATGCATTTAACACTGCACTACACACTTGCTAACTTGCTACGTGCTCTTACATACTCCTTACTTGTACTGTACCCATACACAAGCCTCCCTTATTGAGCAAATCTGCCATCAATTAAATCCACGTACTGATAGAATACAAGCCTTTTACGGACTTTCCCATACGAAGGTATACCTAATTGTAATAAATTGCATAAATTGTTAAGTTACGATTACGATTAGGATTTCATTGGCCTTGCCATTACATTGACAATTTAGAAGCATGCATGCCCTTACTATACCTGTATCTACAATGCAAACTGTAACACATGGTACGGTTCGGTCCAAGCACGAGGCCAAATGCCTACAGACGGACGAGCTACTAAAATACATTGGACTGGTCGAGATGGGACCTGGCTTGCATGACGATAAACGGTGACGAGAGCGACAAACTGTCTGGAAAAAATATATGTAGGTATTTTGATTGGGAAAAATTTGGATTTGCCCAAAATAGTAAGACTAGTAAGACAAAATAAAAATGACGTTTTTCACTTTTTGAAACTTGAATTTTACCTTTTGCTTCGTTTGCAGAAACGTTATTACTTCCGTCTTTGACTTTTTTGACAGTTTTTTTTTCTAACCTAAATTGTATATGACGTCATTTTTTCGGGAGGGGGGGGGGGCTCCCATGAGAAAGTGGTATGGTGGAATGAATTGGGAAAGAGTGGATGGATGTAGGGCCGTGCCGTGGAGCCGCCTCTATCACGTCTCACGTCATGTCAAAAATTCGGATAGAAAATAATTGGAAAATCCCATTTATCCATCCGTGGTAGACAGGCGGAGGAACGGAAGACAACTACGAGACTTGACTTTTACGTACAAACATAGCAGGGACTGTCTACAGAGCCTCTGCCTGCCTCCTTTCTGTCCTTTTATAGGAGTAAAAGACTCTATAGGAGACCCAGGCAATCTACCTACTTGCGATTTCACAGCTCCCGTATACATGGCCATCTAAGTCAGCTTTTAGCTCGGCTCGACTCACACTGTTTCATGCATGCCGAAGGAGAAGTGCATGGTTCCGTGAATTCTGGTTGAGCAGACGGGCGATGGGCATATAGGCAGAGGCTGCCAGCGTCCTGACGGAGGTAGAAGGACGGGATGAGCTCTGTAGTCGACAGACACGTAGATGGTGGAAGGTAGACATGGAATAATATGCCGAGGCATATAGCAGCATGGAGAAGGCAAGCCTTGTATGTATTTCACGTTGTAAGTTGGTCGTTGGAGGAGCAGTAGTGCACAGAGTGAGAGAGAGAGAGACTGAAACTACAACTTCAACTATCGATCGATCCACTGGCTGAGCATAAATTTTCCTATTTGAATTGTGAGGGGATGAGCAGTGAAGTCTCTGATGCGAAAGAATAAGCAAACCAGAAAAAACGGAAGAGAAGAGAGCAACTACAGCAATTGGAGAGAGAGAGAGAGGGCAAACCCCGTACACAGCCTACACACTCCACAAAACTACACGATTATCTCTCTCAGTCGAAGCCCGATCAAAATTAAACGGCCTTTTTTTTCCTTGTGCGTGTTGGGATTTTATTCAAATAGATACATCCATCCACAATAGACCGTCTATAGTCTCTATAGGATAGACCTCTACCTAAAACACGGAGGGAACCTTGCAAATATCAAGTCGTATAACTTGAACTTGGATAGTAGTTTTTACAAAATCAAATTACCATGTAAGCCTTATGAAAAAGAGATACATAAACAAAAAATCGTATTTTTCAAACTTATCTACAAAGATGTGATGACTTCAACATTTTGAAAATAAATAAAAAATTTCGCCTTTACCAAAAAAGTGCAAATCCGGATTTAGGCATTTTGAAAACGTGTCTTAACAATGAAGTAGCCTTTTTCAAAAGTGCAACTAACGATTTTAAAGTTTTGAAAAGGTTTACAACACTAAATTAGGTTTTTTCAAAAGTAAAAATAATGACTTTACAGCCTTTTGAAAAAGTTATAAAAGCAAACATTTGCTTGCTTTATTTCAAATTATTTATTCCGTTTCTATAAATGTTATTTCTGTAAGGCCCCTCTCCTATAGTTACGCAATCCCCTACATTCCCTATTCCTACATAAGATATGCTTGGTTACTTGGACGGTCGGGAGGGCTGTTGTCCGTAAAATATTTTTTAACTTGAGCGAACTCTGATTATAGAGCATGGACTGCACGAGTGTGGATTTTGAGAGCACAAATCCAACAATGCTCAATGAGTCTATGGAAATATAAAAATGGGATATGGGACTCGTGAGTCTCGTCATGTAACATGTAACAATGCTACGCACATTTTGCGGACCAGAACCAGACCATAACATAACACATGAAGTTGACGGAATCTTTGATATTTTTGGGCTTTCGATTCTACTCTTCTCAACATGACAATGAACCTGATCACATAGGCATGGAGAAATCAGTGGGGTGTATAAAAACCAATGATTCACTTCCCTTTCCATGTTTCAATCACGGCAGTGGCCGCAATTTTAGGAGGAAACATAGCAGTGCGTTCAGTGCTCGGTCTCATATTTTGTAGTTCAATACACGCGTACTAAAGGCAAAAATGAAACTGAGGCTCAAAAACAAATTGATCACATAACGTTATCTATACTTGTAGTACGGCGTCTATAGGAAGCCTGTATAATTATAGTTTCTGCGGGATTCTCATATTGTAGCGAACGCTATATGCGTAAATAGGGGGAAAGACTATAGTTGGTGGAAGGCACAGATAAATCTACATCAAAACTGTATAGGCGATGCGATGGGAAAAGTAGTTTTCTTGATAAATCATATTGTGTATAGTTAAGGTTGAAGATTAACTGTAGACCGTGGAGTCATCCTGATGGCGAGGCAAATCTCGGTGTGTTGGGTCTGAACGCAAGGATGAATTGACAACGGAAGTGAGCAGTCAGAAACGGAAAGACAGGAGCAGGCGGAAGTGGAAAGACAAACGGAGCTCAAGTGATATAACAGAGAAATAGCGAAGGGGCCCACGCCATCCACAGCAACGCAATGTTAATGTTAGGAAAGTCACTCAAGGAAACAAAATACAATAACCAAAAGTTGCTACACACGTACATAGGTAGTAGTTACTAGTTACATTCAGACTTCCATCCAACAGACCATCCTCACAAGCCTACCCAAAATTTTAAGCAAACACATAGACATACATACATGGTAGGTAGTTTATATTTCAAAAATATGCGAACAATTCCACTTAACTTAAGGTTCAAAGTGACGCGTATCCATTTTCCCTACTTTTTATAGCATAACTTTACACACTAAAAATTGGACAAATGGATACGTGTCACTTTGCACCTTAAGTTACGGCCAGCGAGGCACTTTGCATTCAAGCTAAATTGTATACGCGTCATTTTGCACCTTAAGCCTCGATATGGCTGTAAGTTGTCGGAAATGTACGGACTAAAATAAAAATTCATGATAATATAGTCTAACACACAACCTTGGGAAAGAGCTAGAACACGGTATGTATAATTAAATCATGAAAGTTGAAAGCCAACAGACAATGTAATACATTTTAAATTTTCGTACCTACAACCGAAAAAGGTGGCCGCAAACTTTTACTATTCTTGTCTAGGATTTACACACCACACTGTTTAGTACCTAATAATTTTTAAATTTGAAAACGTAAGATTGCAATTTAACTGCAATTTTTGTAACCATATACATCTAGGTAGAGTTAAACACATACTTTTATAATTCGCTCAGTCACGTATACAGTTGGGAGCATAAGTATCCGGACAGCCGCGGTCACAAAATTCATGTCTACACGGTAGGCAATCTATCAATATAAATTTCACTATTTTTTCACACAATGTAGCTTGGGGTATTAGGAGTACGAAAAAATAATTTTAGGGTTACAAAAAAAATGTGTGTTTATAAAAATAATTAGTTTGTCGCAAAGTGTCCAAAATCAGTGATCAAAAGTATTCGGACAGAGGGAAGTAAGGTATATGTAGTTTCTTACACAATTTTTCGTCTAACAAGTAAAACTCAATACTGTAACTATAGTTAGTACTTTGCTGGACTTCCCTTAACTGGAATCACGGCTGCCAACACCCTTGCCACAGATTCCACCAACCCAGTAGTGACAGCTGCATCAATTGTATCCCAAGTTTCAGTAATAATGTCTTTTATTTCCTGCTTTCCCGAAATACTCGTTTTCCGGGTAACTTTTTTCACATTTTCCTACAAGGATTGAATTTAATTCATGTCCGGAGGTGGTCATTTCATTGCTTAATTTAGCTTTTATTTTGAAGAAATCCCACGTCATTTTTGATCTTCGGGGTCATTGGCTTGCGGGCAAATAAAATGACGACCCAGGCAAAGTTATGCAACTGATGACTTCTGATTTTATAAAGGACTTCTTGGTGGTACTTTTGATTCATAAGTTCTTCATCAAACTCCAGTTTTCCGACTTTTTCAGAGCCCCCCCCCGCATATTCTCTTAGGAGGCATATATTGTGTTTCATATACTATCTTGCTCAAGCCATTTGCATCTCCTCCACTGCCTCAATTCTTTATTTCTGTGCTGCCTGATAACCCTAACTAGGCAAGATCTAGGTACTGTATATCTTATAATAGAGCCCCCTTGGCTCTAAGTCAAACTTGGTTTCAGACCCGGGCTCTAAGTAAAACTTGGGATCAGACCGGGGTGTGGTTGCGGTCCCAAAAATGTTCGATGGAATTCGGATCCATGCTATGAAGGAGTTTAAAATTATTTAAGTATATTCAAAATCAAATCATAATTATGAAGTAACTTAATTAAGTAATGATAATTTAGTATGTGCTACCTACAAGCAACATCACAATAAAAATACATTTCAACAAAAATAAACATTAATTAAGTTACCTTAATGTATTATCCAACATACTACATAAACAAAATAGGCATTGTTATGTAATTCACTTTTGTGTACGCTCAAAATCCAAAAATCACTTTGCACGTCACGTAACAACAAAACCAAATTTGTTCTGACTCGATAGTTGAGAAGATAATTATTACACGGACTTGCACAAACTTGCCTTATTGATATTTACCTGTTTTTGCTGAACGACAACTAGTCCTAAAATTTGCGAAAAAGAACCTTTAGGGTACAAACAATTGCTAATATCACAAAAAGTCGAACTTCTTCCGTGCCTTTTTATTTTACAAATGACACTACATCCAGAATACTTCTCGGTACCTAATGGGGCCGTACTAGTAACACCGGTTTTTATTTGCTTATTTACCAACTAACTGGATTGTATTCAGTCTTGACACAATACTAAAGGTCCTTATCCAATTTAGTAGGGATTGAAATGGCAGTCAAATACTAAAAAATTGTTTGATAACACATTGACGCCATGTATCTCTCCATTCGTCCTCACTTTTCTAGCAACATAAGACCTAAACTTAAATACTGCAAATGATATCTGCCACTCGAAAACCAAGACAAACAAGAAAAGACCAACCTTAGCGTCAGTGTTACTTCCATTTACTCGGCCGTTTACTATAAACCGTCCAACATCTACATGTTTAGACAATAACAACCAAACGCTAAATCCTGGTTCACTGAAAGTTCTGAGCTCCGCCTTTTGAATACGTTTCTATTATTTGGCCTTAATTTGTGAATTAAAAATGAAAAGAAAAATGTGTGTCACTTATGCAAGGCATCCTGAAGCACTAGAGAATGTAACACAATCTGATCAAATGACTACATTCAACACTAAAATATCAATAGCGGCAAATAGTAGAACATCCAGCAACAAGAAATCTCAGGAAGTACATTTACTGCCCGCATATGCAGCACCTCCAATCTTTCTCCAATTTGTCGTACAACACACATTTGACTGACACTACATTTGAAGCGGCAATTATTGTCCACAACAAAAGCAAAACAAAATACACCCAAGCCGTACACATTTGGTTTTACTGGCTGATTTGGAGTTTATAGCTGGCATTTACTTCACTAGCTGTACAAGGACAAAGAACATAGAAACAAAGAATACAGACAATCTCGTCACGTGTTGCAAGATATTATAGTTACCAGCAAGACAAAATTTAAAACACATCTTTAAGAAAACCAAAGGTTTTGACACAAACAAGTGCAATGTTCTCAAATCGCATCCAGAAACACCAGACCTACACTCGGTCGAACATATGTGTGACGTTTTGGCCAAGGAAGTCACCAAAAATCCGATTACATTTAAGAGCGGCTTAAAACGTTACATCAGTGTCACTGGAAACATTACTGATTACAGTGTGATTCGGAAGTTGGTAGATTCAATGTCCAGAGAGCTGGAAGTCGTGATGCAAGCCAAGAGAGATCGTACAAATTATTAATACTTCAAATTATTGGTTTTAGCTTATCTTTTACGAGATTTTAAGTGTCCTATTACTTTCTTTGCTGTACTTGTTATACTTTCAGATTATTTAAATTGTCGCGCCGTAACTAAATATTAATTACCACAAAGTTTTATACTCTTAGAAAGCCTAAACCAAATGGTATAATTTGATATATCAATATGTTGTGTGGTGGATACCTTGCAGAAGTTATGAAGGATTTCGCTTTAGTGTAGGTGCTATCTCATTGCCTATTTTGATGACTGTATCCGGAGATGTTTGTGGATAAATATTACAACTATTTTGGGTGCAAATATGCACATATAATGCGAAGGCTTGCAATTATGGTCTGACTGCAATTGTGGTCGCCCTGTTTTTTACCAAGTGTCAAATGCCAATCGAAACCTGACATATCGCCTGTTAAGAAGCAAAATAATGCACATTCCTTTTTGGCTAAAAGTAAAATGATGCATATCCATGCATGTACATGTGAAAGTGCATCATTTTACTTCCATTTTATGGACTTAAGTGGAGTCGGAAGAAGCCGAAATGAACAAGAAAGACTAGACATAAGACAAAAAAACTATGTCAACAAGGAATATTGCATGAACAGTTTAGCACGGTTGTGGTTATGCTACGTTGGGGGGGGGGGTCAGTAAAAGCCTGTGGTCCGGGGTCAGTTGACCTTATCGACACTACTACGTACGTGAATGTCCATGTCAACCTTTTAAAACACAATGCTTAGCAATTGGCCCAAAAAATTGGACCTGGACGGTACTTAGTCTTCCAACAGGACAATGACCCCAACCACACATCTCGGAATTCTACCGAGATTTTTTAGGAAAATCAAGTTCAATGTACTATGTTAGCTTTCTAAATCCCCTTAACTCAATCCAGTACAACATTTTTGGGAATTACTGGCCAGAAAACTTCGACAAACGGAAGTTTGGAACGCACAAAAATTAAAATCTCTAATTCTCAAAGAGTGGTAAAACCTATCTCCAGAAGGGGCCAAAAACACTTCGAATCGGTTCCACGCAGACCTCAAGCTGTAACTGTATCTAGTGGAGGTCCAAAAAAGTAAAAAATATACGTTTTGTGGTTCAATTTACTAGAATGGATGCTCTAATTCATGGTTTTCAGTTCTTGTTCCATCAATTCTGACCCCTAAATTTTGGACTTGTTACAATGGCGTCAAATTAAAATCAATATTTTTCAATTATATAAAATAACTTTATACATGCCAGAATCAGCAAAAAATTCTGTACAAATAAGCTATAAAAGTTCATTTGTTGAGTTAGTGCAAAAATTAATTAAACGCGTTTAAAGTACAAAAAGCGCACCGTTCCATCAATTCCGGCCTTGAGTGTACATAGTGCAAATAGCGTTGAGCTTTTAAAAGAAAAATCCGCTAAACTAATCGCTTAAATATATAATTAAAATCGTAAAATTGGTTTTCTGGGACAAAATAATTGTATTATACTGCAAATAATATGGAAATTCTTGTGTTTACTTCTAACATGATCTTATGTAGGTACTTCAACTTTGGTCGCCATTTTAAGCTAAAAACAGAAAAACCTGAAATTCGGTCCGTTTTATTTCTCAGTTATTGCCTTCAAACAATATGTTATTGTGTGAAACAATCCTTTTATATTAATAGTTTACATATTGGTTGTTTCTGTTATGGTATGTAACTTAAAAACACAACGTTTTTGGGAAAACCGAAAAAGCGGTTTTGTATGCAAACCATGGCAGGTACTAAAAGAAATAGTCTGAGCAATACCACACATTGCCCCATAAAAACCGGAAGCTTTAGCTGAATTTTAATACAAAAAATTAAGGAGAAAAACTGCCTTTTGATTTATGACCAACTTTTTAAGATATAAGGCAAGCAAGGGCGTAGCTGGGGGGGGGGGCTCCGGGGCTCTAGACCCCCCCGAAATTTTTAGGTTTACACTAGATAGAATAGGGCAGAAAAAATTTTTTTTGGAAAATTTTTTTACTCTATTAACGAGACCCCCCCGAAATCGAGACTCAGCTACGCCCTTGAAGGCAAGTGAGCATCAGTGGCTTTCAGTGTTATTTTCAATTGTTTAATACTAATAATGATAATTTTTTCTTACAACAAGTGCATTTTGAGTACTTTTCATGAAATCCAGTACTTTGTACTGTACTGGTTAAAGATAAAATACCAGTAAAACAACTCAAAAGCAAATATCGTACTGGAAAATCCAGTAAGCCTGAGCACACTATATATAGATATAGAATGGAATATAGATTCATATATGAATTAAATTAGGTACATCATGCATCAACATAAGAAGTTGATGTAGGTAATTTCAAACATCGTAAGTAGTATGTAATTGTGAGAAACGGGTTGGGCAGGATTATTGCAAAAAGTATACAACACTTAACGCGATCTCCCCCGAGTTTTTAAAAATAATTCGAAAACCAGATATTATTTTTTAGCAACATGTAGGATAGGCCAAATAAGCCGCAGACTGGAAAATTTCGCGGTTTAAAAGATCACTGTTTGAACATTTTGAAAACGAATGAAACAACAAATGAAGGAATTTGTCAAAAGTGAATAGATCTAGGTTTTAGCGTCTTGAAAAGACGAAATACATGAAATTAGCATTTGTCAAAAGTGCAAATCAGAATTTAAACATTTTTAAAAGGTGCAAAACAATCAAATATTTGCTTGTTTAAAAAGTGTAAACAGTCACTTAACATTTTGAAAGGTTTTAAAATAATAAACAGTTTTGTTCTTTTTCTAAGTTCCAAAAGCGTGTATTGTCACATTTCAAAAATGACTACTTCCATGACGTCATAGTTGGCAAGCCCCTCAATGCACTATGTAGGTACGTACATATGCCTACTGTGATTTAATTTAAATTTTTCAATCTATACAAGACTCTGTGTATCTGTACGTATAATTAAGTGTATAGTGATTTGATTACACACCGAGCTCCATTCGGCGACAGCCCTCGTCCCTCACAAAATAAAACCGACAGGTTGGAAAGATAAAAATAGCGATTACAACTGCAACCAAAAATCCTGCCATTTACAGGAATATTTATTAACCTGTGTGGTAAAAGCGGAAGATCCTTTTCATCCTTTCTCGGTGTTTCTCATACAAACAAGCCGAGTCACGGTCACACAGAGAGAAGAGAGTGCAGTGAAAGAAAAAAAAAGAAGGAAAAAAATATAAAAAGAAAAGAAAAAACACGGGCGAGGACTGGAAGGCGGAGGGAGAGAAAGAAGAGAAGAAAAAAAGTTCATAACTGAGCTTGTCTCTCATGAATTTATCTCATTTTAGATAAAAATGCTTTCCATTTATCATGTTGTAATGTAATGGTTTCTTCCCTTTTACCGCTCATCGTTCACCGTTCATCCTTCATCCTTCATGCTCCATGTACGGACAATACAGAAGTCAGGAGAACTGAACCTCATAAAAGAGCTCAAGAGAAACATCTTCACCTAGCTCAGAATTATTGTCCTATAAACTGATTTTATTTATCATCCTCATCCTTGCTATCTGCTCCACGACCGTCCTCATGGCCCAGCTTTATTATCTCCACATTTATTATCTTCCCACTGGTTAACTACTGGACGAGTTACTGCTACAAAGACGAGATGATGGGAGTGCTAATAGCAGTGCATCTCCATGGAGAGTCAAAGAGTGTTGGGAGGATTAGCAGAGATGGATCTGTACTCACTTAATTAAATTATTACCCATGGGCTATATACAGAAATTAATTGAATAGCAATTCAGGAAAACGGTATATATATATAGGTACCTATACTGTCTATGGGCTCATAGGACCGAGCTAAACGAATTTGATTGAAGGCCATAATTCATGGAAAAAATTGTAAAATGATGCTGTTGCAAATTCCATTGAAAGCCCATGAATCACGTCTCATGAAAAGTTTAAGTCGAACTTGTCACATCAAAAATAAGTTTCAAATAAATTTTTCTCGGTCAGTCCAAACCATGTATGTATGTATCTAGGTGCTAGTATTTGCCTACATACATAGAATATATCGGGACAGCTAATATGTACGTGTGTCTATAGGAACATTCCAAATATAACTTCGTACCTTCGTACGATAGCTGTTACGATAAGAAATGCTCTCAAAAAATGTAAAATAGGTACATATGATATAATGTACAGTTTTGAAAAAATGTGTAAATGGGAATGTTTGATGGGTTTTAAATTTCGAAAAAGGCAAAACATAATTTTAGAGTTTAAAAAAGTGTAAATCAAATGGCTTTTAGCGCCTACAAAATTGGCTAATGTGATATTGTTCCTTTGAAAGAGTGTAACTGATACAATTTGACGCTTTTAAAATATGGGAAGTATAATATTTATTACCACTTTTAAATGATTCCATTTTAAAAAGGTTTACATCATGATATTTGAGGGGAAACTATCATTTCACAGTTTTAAGAAAGTGCCAAACACGATATTTACACATTTCAAAAAGTGCAAAAGGCTACAGTTACAGATTTGAAAAAGTTCAAAAGACGATATTTACAGTACACATTTCAAAAAATGCCAAACACGATATTTACACATTTCAAAAAGTCCAAAAGACGATAGTTACACATTTCAAAAGTGCAAAAGGTGATAGTTACACATTTTAAAAAGTGCAAAAGGCGACAGTTACACATTTCAAAAGTGCAAAAGACGATAATTACACATTTCAAAAAGTGCAAAAGGCTATAGTTACACATTCCAAAAAGTGTAAAAGGCGATAGTTACTCATTTCAAAAAGTGCAAAATGCGATAGTTACACATTTCAAAAAGTGCAAAAGACGATAATTACACATTTCAAAAAGTGCAAAAGGCTATAGTTACACATTCCAAAAAGTGTAAAAGGCGATAGTTACTCATTTCAAAAAGTGCAAAATGCGATAGTTACACATTTCAAAAAGTGCAAAAGGCGACAGTTATGTACATTTTAAAAAGTGCAAAAGGCAATAGTTACACATTTCAAAAGGTTACATTTCATGACGTCATAATTGGAAGGTGCCCCACGTACCCATGAACCACTGAAGGCATCCTGTACTACGTGGAATTGCTACGCTTTCGGGAAGAAAGATGGATGAGGTTTTATAAAAATAAAAGTGCAGCTCATCTCTTCCCCGTATTTCCGAGGTGTTTCCTACGAGACGAAGGAAGGATTGACGAATTCCAATTTCCCGTTTGTAAGAATTGTCCACGCTTTATCCCATCCAATCCAGACGAAAGGGAAATCGATCATTTTGACGTCATCTCTCTTCCTCCATCCACAACGCTTCAAAACATGCGTAAATCGTGAAAACTTCAGCTTCAGCTGTGATGCTCCACACACACACACACACACACACACACACACACACACACTCATCATAGGAAAACTCCAAAGATTCCCTTCACGTTCATCTTCCCATCCACATCCATTCCATCTGGCTGGCCCAACAGTTGTTCTATAGTTAGAAGATGCTGTACAGCCACAGAAAATGGAAACGCAGTAGATTGTGTAGAATAAAAAAAATAAGTTTACCAAAAATCTATGTGATTTCCATGCGCAATTTATTACTTTGAACCTCGCATAAATATTTATACTACAGTCTTATTATTTCGATTCTTGAATAATTGGATAATTTGAACCACACATTTTATGCAGATATATATGTATAAAGGCACTATATTATTGTGTTTATAAAGTTGTAGACTTGTAAGTACGTCTTTTTTTTCACTTTCATTTCTCGTTTTTATGTTGTAAGCGTCGGGGGTGTGTTGTAAATAAAATTATTTTTAGCTTTGAACTTCCACGAGCAGAATCATAATAAAACGTAGAGAATACTTTGTATACTTATAATTGCACATTATTTACTTGGCTCAAAAAATCCCAAGTGGATGCAATTCATGACTGCGGGGATACACGATTTCTATAAGGAGGTCTTATATATAGACTATATCAGTATATAGTGGCTGTATCTATAGTACTTTTGTACGTATAGCTATTCGCGTACGTGGAACGAGGCAGTCGTTTCGTTATCGTTGGCTTGGCACATAGTATGCAAGTAATAAATCTTAATGCGTTCCATCCACACAGACAACTACGCACTGAGAGATTCTTGAGTGTTAGCTACTCGTCACTGTTAAGAAATTAACATCGTTACAATGCAATATGCAATGGTGCGTCAGCATTATCATTTAAACAACGAGTAGATGGGCTCCACAGTTGGGTATATGTGCATGTACATACATAAAATACAAATCTACCCACTTTTATATTTACTATACGGAGGTCTGCATTCATTCCATCATTTAAATATCATAGGAGCCTTCCATAGATCACATCATACGATTTATTTTAGAAAAAACCTTTTCAAAAAAGGTACAAAACTACCTATATTACTGTTTATTTGACTTTTCGTTTTTAAAAAAGGCGTTTTTTTCATTATTCGACTTTTTTAAGAAAGAGTGAATAATACAATTTAATACCTTCCAAAATAATAAATCCTGCTACAGCTACGAACGCTTCAAAAAAGTGTAAATGATAGTATTTGACTTTTTCTAAATGTTCAAAACACAAAATTACTGTTTTAAAAAAGCATAAATAATGATATCTGACGTTTTCAAAAATACAATACTACGATATGACAATTTTAAAAGCTCTATATGTTTGTATTTGACACTTTTCAAAAAGACAAAACGGGATAATGAGACATTTCAAAAAGGGCAAACGATCGATAATTCGTATTGTAGGTACATTTCATAAAATATTTTCTTCGGTCGTCATAACTGGAAGGTTCCTAGCGGCTCTAACGCAGTTGAGAGACGAAAGCTACACGCTATAGGTATAGCACAACGGCTCCATTAAAACATTTTATGATTTCAGATCACAGCGTCCGGAATTTTAGAATCCAGACAGAGCCCGAGCCACACACACCGCCACCACATCGTTTTAATGGATGCACATAATATTATATAAGCTGCTTTCAGTTGCAGTGATGAATACATACAAACCATAAGAAATGCTCATTATTCGTATAGGTATAGAAGGTCTACAGTTTAGAGCCTAGCTTCCCTACTACTGACTACTGCCACTGAAGCATCCAGTGCCAGTCCAGTATCCAGAGCACAGAACGAAAAATACGGGGAAATAAGACAAATAAATAGCTGTAGAAATCCCGTAAATACCGTTAGCAGAATCTGACGAAGGAAAAAAAACAAACAGACGGAGTCTGTAACGTTCCCATTCCCAATCATATAATATCTGTAAGCAGAGATTGACTTGAACTCCAAGCCCACCTTCGTATTTTTTTTCTTCGTCAGTTGGTGACCTAATATTCTGACTGTTTTATTGCTTTATTGAGCAACTTAAAAGGGACAAACGACAAACGACAAACTACTACCAGCAGCTACCGAAAATCTGTAGCTGCCCCGCCGTACATGTGTTTTACTGATACCACTGCCTACCTTTCCGTCCTTCGGCCCATCCTATAAAGAATTTGGGACTTTTTAAGGGTCCATCATAAAATGTAAAGAAAAGTTACCGAAGACAGGATAATAGAACGGGGGTCCTTTTTGCTCATTGTGTCACAGGACTTAGACTGACAGAGAATAAAAATGTGGAAGTTTTGGATTTACATTTTTGGGAAATATAATAAACATACCCAGTCTAGTAGTGGGTATAGTTATATGTAGCTATAGTATGCACATAATATTACAATTTTGAATAGGATGACCGACTTCTAGTTATTGGTACATATCTGTAACAACAGTTACATAACACTAACTTTTTAAAGGACGAAAATTTGTAAACATAAGGTGGTACAGAGTAAAGTGGGGAAAGATAGCTGGAAACTGCATGGAATGAAACCGTGCTAGTGCTACCCGTCCCAGAACCAAAGCAAAGGAAGTTCCCTCGCTCACATTTATGTGTTGCGTAAGGTTAGTTGAGTTTTATAGGCACTAAAATCCAGATGGGCCATCAAAATGCTAAGAGCTAGGTGACTCTCCGTACTCTTTAGTGGATGCACGTAGACGGCATAGAATAGTTGATGTGCGCAAACACATTCCTTGTTTACATTGAGCCTATACTATACAGTACAGTAATACGGAACTCAACAAGAAAAAAGTCAATGTCAATGCCAATGTCCCAGGCCCAGGGCAATTGCGTGTAATAAAATCCAATGAAGAGATAACAAACTGAAATTTTTATGTGGGGCTGTCCCATTGACAACTTTAGTTTGAAATTATTGTAATTGAGAGACGGTCTGTCCGTCCATGGAAGAGCTCACTGCCTAGTAAAAACTATAGAGATTTGAAGTTCTTACAAATAAATTCAAAATCCTCCGGTACTTCATTAGAAAAATCGAAAAGTTATCAATATTTTAGTTCCACTTACAATTAGTTAAGCATTCTTTAATTTTAAGTGCTCAAGAAGAATATTTAAGCAATAAATTAGTGTTCAAACACTGCTTATGTAAGTAAATATTTTTACCCCTCACCAACTCATTACAATTTCGTGTGTAATATTCGTGTGTGCTATTGATTTTTTTAACTATTAATTCGTTACAGTAAATACAAAGGCTCGACATTTTAAAATTAAAGCTAGTTGCCAAATCAAAGAAGCTTATATCGTCCGTTAAGGAGCAAAATGACGAGCCACAATCATAGGACACGTCTCAGTTTCCTTCTTAAGAGACGGCATTGCAATTTTTGCGTACAGAATACTAAATTATTATAAAATATTCCGTCAATTATAGGAATAATTGCTATGAATACTAAATTAACTGCCTTGGTGCATAATTACCATTGCCAACAATCAAACGCCTCTCTTTCTGTGCTACATTACATCTGTGTGTGTGTGGAGCATCTGGATAATATGTGTGTGTGTGTGGCATCATCATCATCCGTGTAGTGCCTCAGGAGTGCCCTTAGCTCAAGGAACTCGAAAAAAACAAGAAAAAAAGTAAGAAAGAGACACCTTGAAAAGCAGGTGTGAACTGTGTAACAATGGGATGAGTTTATGTAACACCGGCCGGAAACAAGAGGGAGGCCCTGCACCCAAGTGTCTGTCTAATCTATTGTTGCCAAGAGGGAAAAGTCCCAACGTTTCTAGCCCTCCGTGGAATC
Source organism: Dicyrtoma fusca (assembly GCA_034695205.1). Taxonomy (NCBI): domain Eukaryota; kingdom Metazoa; phylum Arthropoda; class Collembola; order Symphypleona; family Dicyrtomidae; genus Dicyrtoma; species Dicyrtoma fusca. The sequence continues at coordinate 54,311 of JAQFZC010000116.1, read as the reverse complement.
CTCGTCCATTTTGATTGTTGAGGGTACTGTTGAACTACAACAATACACACACACACACACACTTTTGTACGAAACTTGAATGCAGTCGGTGCATAATGCATTTAAGATAAGAAAAATAATAATTGACCGCTTAAAAGTGCCTCAAAAATTGCAATTTCGACTTAATTGCCCAGAATTTATAAATTCAATGCACATTTCAGTACAGTACATTATTTTTGTGTTTTTTTTTCCTATTTTTATTTCCTCGACAATTGTATTTGTAATGACAATGAAATTATCCACGTGCTAAAAATGAATCGAGAATTATCGAGTGAGAAACCCACTCCGTGCCGTGCAATCATTCAGATTACAGTAATTAGCTGCAATTAATACCATACTGTTTTCCAAGTAGTCCCCAGTTAAGAGAGGTTATGAGGAGGAAAATTGTTATGATTTGGTGGGCAATTAAAGATTGAGGGGGAAAAAAACTTTATCTCCCTATAAAACTGTATTAATGGGAGGAATAGTGGAGTAATAGTAGCAATTTGAAGTCAATTAAACACTAATTTATCTTGTAAAGAAGTGAGGAAGAAAACAGTGTAATGGTATATTATTTACGTCTCTCATTTCATGTTCCTATAGCGGCACGGATATACGGATATACCTATACTATGTGGCTATATAGACTTTATAATGGGGCAAGTGGCAAGCCACTAAGCCAGTGCAATAAAATCCACGCCTGTATAGTATACATATAGTATTTTATCAGATCAAACAAATCACATGAATTAAATTTTATGGTTTACTATTTTAATGGAATGGATTTGTAAGCAGTAAAGCAATAATTCAAACGTACCTTATGTACCTAGTTGAAATTTATTTTTTTTAGCATCTTCTATGGGGCATCTTCTCAATAAAGAACACAATACAACAAGCTTTGACTTGTCATTGTATCATCATCGTAGGTAGTACACCACTTTTAGAACGGATATCCATTATTTTTAACGCGTAGGCTCAATTACACGGCTGCATCTTCTACCACATCACAGTAATTTCCTTTTATTTCTCTTTTCTTTGAGGTGAACTCACTGGGCATTTTTGAGACTGTGTAATTAAAAATTACGTGGACTCACTACTCGACGTATAATTTGATGTGCTATATTTTTTTTTTGTACAAAATAACCTCACATGACCTCATAAAACAAAATGTCAATAGGAATTAAAATTAAACTGAAACTTTTCCCATTAACTGTTTGTTACTTTGTAAATACTTGTAGTTTAGAATTTTGTATATTTTTTTTTACTCTGACGGCTTCAACTTATTCAGTGTATTTTAATGATAGCTTTCATTCCAATTGCAACAATGCTATAAATTCTCCCTGGCATCTTCATCCCATAGAAGTCACAATAATGATTGCAATCCAGCTCGTAACCTTTGACATGCCCTGTGATTCTTTGGTGACTTTTCACCTCCTTGGTAGTACGACTTCATTATCAATAATTTAGAATGAAAAATGGAAAGAAAGAAAATAAATGTTCATGTGCAATTGTCATGAATTTCCTCACAAGTTTGACCAGATTTTCTTGATATTATTAGCAAATGGTAGTAATTAATTACGTTTGCGTTCCATCCACCATTTACATAGTACATACGGAATACGGAGCTCTATAGCCTATAACAAAATGGAGAAAAAACGAGTTCTTTTTTGTTGTTTTTTCTTGTCCGTCTGCAGTGTTGAATTGGTGAGGCAAGTTGAGAATCACAATTCACAGTGGGGGACCAGGATTTATATTTTATTGCGAAAGGACCATTAAGGTAATTGAATTAAATTATTATTATTTTTTGTGTGGTACTGTGTGGTTGGTGCGGCACGCGAATTTTTCTTTTTACTATTCACATTTCACTCAACAGGAAAGTACCACATTTCAACTCGCTCGCTCAGTGCAAATGATTTACTTTGTTTATTTTTAATTGATATTTTTTGTTCAAGATGGTGGTGGTAGAAACTCAATAAATTTTAAATAGTTTATCCATTTATGGCCCAAATCGGTCCCCCACCACTTACAAAGCACTGCTATGGCAAAAGTAGAATTTATAAAATAATTTAAAAAATAGAGGTTAATTTTGAATCAAAAAAGCTAAAATTGGATAAATTATAAAAAATGGAAGGAGCTAGGGATAGTGAGGCTCTGTTCGGCCACACACCTGACCAGATACTGATTACGTAGTGCGTACTAATAATGTACATGAGTCTCTTCACAATGAACATGATGAGAATGAAAACCTATAAATCGTGGTCAGAGAGTTTAGCTCATTGCATTTTACACTGTAATAATGTACTGTACTGCTCTGCCTTCCATTATTGTGGTATAGATTATATAGGGACGAAGCTAGATGCCCACAGACTATATAGACACATAGATGATGTTGTATCAGTATTGGAAACAAAAAAAACGTGTAAATGCTCCATCGTAACGTAATAAGGATATCAGTAGATGAAAGTTTGTGGGTGAGTACCTACATTGTTTTCTGATGGTTATTAAATGAAGGGAGGTATAGATATATACTGAATATGACGGCAGCTGTGTGTTTTAACGGTGTACATATTTGCCCTCACCCATGGGGTTTGGACATGAAGAAAAAAATTCAAGTTTTTCTTGTTAAAATGTAGGTTGTGGGATGTTGGGATAGTGAGTACAGAGAAAAAGAGAGATGATCGTTTTATTAGGTATGGTGGGCCCTTTCTTTCTGTCTTTCTTTGTACGGTCTGTCTGTCTTTTTGGATCTCTGTACATTATACATACAACGATAGGCTGGTGGAAGGTACCGCTTGGATTTTTGAAAGGAATCATCCAGAATCTTATTGGCTCTCAATACTGAAGCCCCTAGTTCAAAGATGAGCATCCCGCAGGGACTCCAAGAAGAGATTCCTTAAACCTTTCCTAATGTTCCAGACATTGTTGCCACGACCATTGTTGACCAAGCTTGTGGAGTCAACCATTACTATTGTATGTAATTGTAAGCTATCCTATCGCTTGGACCATCATCAACCAGCACCGATCACCATCTTTCCCTTCTGTGGCTTTGTATTGTTGCAATTTTAAAATTATCTCTGTAATCTGTATAGATACTATCAAATATCGCTTCATCTCAAAAATCTCCAAAATCAATACAAATCATTCAAAACCACAACTTTTTAAATCTTCTTTCCATTCCTTAATAGTTTTATTCAATGTTTAGCAAGGATGTAAGCTCGGCTTTATTTATTTTCAATAAAATTAAAAATAATAAAAAGAAATCACAAATTTTTAGCAAGCATTTTTTCTCAACTCACTTCCATTGCATTGTTCCATGAAACTAATACTTGTGCTTTACATAATGTACACTTTAAGAGCCAAAAACGATGCAAAGCGTATAATTTGTCATTTTAGCTTTAAAAAATTGGAGACATGAGCACAGCAAAGAAATACGTAGCACAGCTTCAACAGTATTTCGATGTACATACGTATGTACAAACTACTACGGTTTAGAGCTGTAGAGTATAGAAAAAGCCCGCTTTTAAAAAAAACATTATCTTTTGGTTCAGTTTTATGGAAGTAGAAGAACAAGTGGGAGCCTTGATTTGAGTCAGTTTTCAGTTTCAGAACAGGAAATGTTTCCCTTCCAGGACGAACCAGAACCAGAACCAGAAGCAGAATCAGATCCAGAACCAGAACCGGAGAACCTAGCACTGCAGTGGATGCAACTTGGAAATCTTATGTGCACCACTCAAGCATGCATTATCCCACATATGTAGCTCCCCAGATCAGTTGTTAATAGATAGTAGATAGCCATTTAGAAAGATTTAAGCTACAGGCATATACCCTCCAGAAGCGGCTCCTATACATACAGGGAGGGATAGATGAGAGATTCGTATGTGTGGATGGGGAGTTGATTTGAGATGGTGGTGTGCTGGAGGGAAAGTGAGGGAGAGACGGGAGAGCCAGGGCCGGGTAAATGGTGCGGAAATACAGAGTGACGAACGATCGTTTTTGCATGCCAAAACAGCACGACTAAGATTTGTTTTTCGACAGCTCCCCATAAAGAATGGCTGGAGCCATAAAAAGAATGTCTACGTATTTTTCTCCTCCGACTTTCTAATCTATTGTGCATTCAAATGAGAAAACAAAATTCATGACCTTTCGTACACATCTCATTCTCACCCGTCCATGGCCACCACCACCATCATTACAATGAATTGATTCCCACTGAATCCTCATCCTCATCCTTCAAACCAACATCCAACAACCGAGAGCCAAGTCCAAATAGCAAATAAGCTCTCACACATTTATCATTATCAGACTACACTGATTATGTTCGTGGTAATTGAATCTCAATCTTTATCTTAATCCACATCAACTCATCCACTCATCCTCTGCTACACTCAATTGCCCTCTCAGCATTTGTCAAAGGAGAAAAAAGGACACCCTTTGGCAAATACATACAGACCGACAGAGATAGGAATAATCCAGTTTTATTTTTACTGATATTTCCATTAATGCAGTCTGCACGTAGTTACAGCATTCATTCCTACGGACTACGGACGGAGCTTAACCTATTCGCAACTGGCAAACCATGGAAAGCATGCTTTACAAAAGTCTTTAATTCTATAAATCAACTTTTTCAAAATGGTCAAAACTAGCAAACACTTTTTCAAAATGGTCAAAACTAGTAAATAACTCTTTTCAAAATGGTCAAAACTAGTAAATAACACTTTTTCGAAAGAGTCAAAACTAGTAAATGACACTTTTTCGAAAAGGTCAAAACTAGTAAATAACACTTTTTTGAAAAGGTCAAAACTAGTAAATAACACTTTTTCAAAACGGTCAAAACTAGTAAATAACTCTTTTCAAAATGGTCAAAACTAGTAAATAACACTTTTTCGAAAGAGTCAAAACTAGTAAATAACACTGTTAAAAGGACATAAAAGTAGAAATTGCCATTTGCAAATGGTCAAAACTAGAAATTATTGTTTTTCAAAAACATTCAAAACTAAGTATATTACCGTTTCGAAAAGGTTAAGATGGTCTGCTTTTTTGGGATAGAAAAACTGTGTACTGAGTGCAGACGCAGTGTGTGTGTGTGTGGAGTGGCTCTTGCCTGTGATTTGTGCCTATTTGGTATATTTTGTGTGGAAGTCATAATTCTTGTTGGGAGACAGAGAAGTCCAATGAAAACCTACAATTAATTCAAAAGCCGCTCCTGGGCCGTCCGTCCGACCCGCTTATAAACTCCTTTGGCCGAATGGTGAGCTAAATAACTGGGCTTCCCTTCACGAACCTCTTCGAATGAACCATCGCTCCACTCTTTTACTCTTCTCAAAGGAATTTCTTCTCCTTTCGTGTGTAAGACTTTACCTTACTTCACCAGCTCAAATCCGATCAGATGGATCGGGCAGTGTGAAGATTAAGATTTAGGTTGGACGGACTTACAACGTTGCATTATTGTTCTTATATGGGCTCATTTTAGTCCCATTTGGTACTACAGTAGATACATACAATTTTACTATTACTGTTACAATTCTGACTCTGACGATTAGTATTACATATTGCGATTAAAAATGCGTACTTCTATACAGAGATAATACATTTAAAATCTCACAATTGTTCGTATTTGCAGTTATTACAGTTATACTACTGTGGCATTTTCCATTTCGTTTTTATGTACATACATTAAAAACCATCCAAATGAATCTTTAAATTCCATGCATAATCAGAAGCATATAATCTACAATTGCAGACGCAGTGGCAGTGCGTCTTTTTTAAACTTTTCGAAACGGTACTATTTCTAGTTGTACATCTTTTTGAAAGTATTAATTTCTTGTTTTGACCCTTTTGAAAGTGTTAATTTCTTGTTTTATATCTTTTTGGAAATGTTCTATTCTTATTTTGATCTTTTTGAAAGTCTTAGTTTCTGGTTTGGACTGCTTTTGAAAATGTTATTTCTAGTTTTGATCGTTTTTGAAAAGTCAATTTCTAGAAAAAATTACTTTACTAAGGCATTATTTCCATGGTTCCCCAGTTAGGAATAGGTTAAAATAAAATAGACCGATTTTTAAATCACCCAAAAGCCAAAAAGTAAAGTAATTTCAAATATCATGTAAGCAAGCTTCATTGGAATTGTACTGTTAAGCTACAGATCAAAATGTACCTACAGATTCTTACACTTATTTCATCTCTGTCTCTCTGGAGCAAACAAACCATTGACGAAGGAAAATAAACCATCAGAAAAATTGTGGAAGCAAAAGCAAAGCAACACATTCCCTTCATTTATGGGTCCTATTTCCAGAAAATCTCTCATTTTGCACCTTCTTCAACAAGGCCATAGCCAAGGCAACGGTAACGGTGACATTATGTAATACAAACAGTATATAATACCGAAACTGTAACTGTAACTGTACTTTGTGCTGGACATTTGAGAAAAAATCCCATTTTTTTATTCAAGTTTTTACAAGGTGTCATAAACCGAAACTGTTTTACAGACAGCAGTAAAAAAAAAAATCTAGGACTTTGGCTCAGGCTACATTGCCTTTTTGGCTCAGGTGGATTTTCTTTTTTTCTTTTTGTTTGTGTTTTTGTGTGTATTACATGATATTATGTATCCTCGTACTCTTACATGAAATGCTGTCATCTCAGTATTCAATACATACGCCTAGTATAAAGCTCATGTAAGACATACATAAAAACTATACTTTTGGTTATGGCACGGAGATCTGGACTTGGACTATGGACCTGGCAGTGGGACAATTCAGTTTTCTCTTTTTTCCCTCAGAATATAGGTCACTAATGAGACAAGAAGAAGAATTTCAAAGGTTGACAAGGACAATCAATATAAAATTTTATGATGCCCCAATTTTAGTTACAATGCATTTTTCTACAGCTATTCTGTATTGCATCTTGCAGTACTGTTACTTCTATTATGACAGTATTACAGGAGCGAGAGATACCTTTTTTTATGATACCTTTAACTTACGGTAAACAAAATATTACGGGGGTCTTTATTTCGTTTTTAAAAAACTGGGCTAACTGTTTATTTAGTCGGGCTTGGATTTTGGACGGGGACGGAACTGGATAGAAACTGAAGTGGAAGTCTCAAATATTCAAACTGTATTGCAGATATTTTTGTGCTTATTTAAAACCTATTCGGAACGGGCAAACCATGAAATCATGTTTCAAAAAAAGTGTTTATACTACAAATCAACTTTTCCAAACGGTCAAAAACCTAGCATGTAATTAACATTTTGAAAAAGTATCAAAACCGGGAATTTATGTTTTCAAAAAGTGTCAAAACTAGTCATTAACATTTTCAAAAAGTGTCAAAACTACGAAATAACATTTTCAAAAGGTGTCAAACTAGATATTTCCGTTTTTAAAAGATTAATTATTGAAAGTTATTTTAGTGTTTTGAAAGTAAATTAAAAATAACTGGGTTTACTACAGTATAGTATCTACAAGTTTATATTTATTTGATTAAAATGCATCTTTAGTTTTGAATAAAAGTGAAATTGAAAGCCTATTTTGGTTCAAATTAAGTGTTTACTACTCCTTTTAACGAGTTAAATCGTTGTTTAGTTTCCATCAGTTAATTTCCATCAGTATTATAATTGGATCCATTTTAAGGTGAGAAAGTATAGCTTTATTGCATCACTATACAATTATTTTGACGGCAGCAACGCTGCTATACATTATATTTAGGTAGGTAGATTAATTTAAGAATTTTGTATGATCTTGCGCCGTGGAATGGGAAATTGAATGAATTACAAAATCACAATTACAATTACAAACACACAGGAATTATAAGGGAAGAATGAGGATAATACAGGACTGTGATTTATGTAGGAAGCCTAAGGTCATCTTTCTGTATCTGTACACCTTCCTATGTCTATCCGTTGGATCATGAGCACACATTTTATCTTTTATCCCTATGCGTTCGGATAGCAGATGATTGGGATGTTTCCAAAAATTAGATTTATTACTTTTCACCCCCTAAAATAGCAATAGGGAATACATGGAGACTGCATCTCTGGAAACTTCATATTTTTAAATCACAAAAAACAAAATTCAGGTACAAAAACGATCTTGCCGGCGGACGGCCCCTTTTCCAAGACAAGGGTATGCGCCTCATCTATCTCCTTAGCGGATACACGAACGACCATGTAGCATTTGACCAGATGTGTGTATCTCCATAAAGTATCTGTAGTAGCACACACCACAAGATAACATGACCAAGATGAACCTAAGCGCATCCTACGTGGCTCACCACTCTAAGAAACATCATCATCTTCCCGACGACGGCATGTCAGTCTGGCCTGGCGTAGGAGCCAAACCAAGATTATGATAATTCGGGCTGATTATGCTAAATCCTATTTGCTATTTGAAAATGACATTTTCTAGGAGCATCCTGATGGCACGTTCGGTTTCAATTTTAAATCTAAATCTAATTTAATGGCACATAAATTAAGGGGGGAAAGGTACAGGCAGATATCGTTGTTGAAGACGCAATGAGGTTGTACTTGTTCCCAGTTAAAAGCATTCTTACGAAAGTTCACCGTCCCACAATTGCCATATTGACGTATGTAGGTCCCGAAACTAACTTTTTAACTGCAAACCAAAAGTGCAAATATCGGTTTTACTAAGTTTGAAAAGGGCAAATTACTGGTTTTACTATTTTTTGAAAATGTAAATGCCAGTCTTGCCATTTTTGAAAATTGTAGATACTAATTTTACTACTTTTCAAAAAGTGCAAACGCTATTTTTACTTCTTTTGAAAAACCGTATATGCCAGTTTTACTACTTTCGAAAATTGAAGATACTGGTTTTACTACTTTTGAATAACTGCAAACGCTATTTTTACTACTTTTGAAAAACCCTATATGCCAGTTTTACTACTTTTGAAAATTGAAGACACTGGTTTTACTACTATTGAAAAACTCCAAACGCTATTTTTACTAGGTACTTTTGAAAACTGCATATTGGTCTTCCTACTTTTGAAAAACTGTAGACACTAATTTTAATACTTTAGAAAAAGTGCGAGCAGTAGTTATAATATTTTTGAAAAAGTGAAAATACCTGTTTTATTATTTTAAAAGAGCCAAAAACCGTACGTTGTATTACTTTTACAAAACTCTAAATTCCATCTGTAGTTTTACGATAGAATTTGTAAACACAAAATTAAAAAGACGGGGTGGGTTATTGGGGCTTCCCAAAATAAAACAAATGCATCTCCATATAGCATCTTCATCGACGATATATACCTACCTAGTTATATACGAACTGTTGATAGGCATTATGTGTAGGTATCTAACAATTTAAAGATATGCATTGAAACGTAGAGAAAGAAAACGTTTACTCTACTGTTTGTGTAAGCAGTACAGCACTTTTTTATTTTAAAATGTCTCTATTCTTTTTAAAGCTGGAGTACAATGTGATGCAGTTACACTGTCGTGCTTAAAAGCAGTGATCCAATGTAATCCTCATTAGCGTTATCTCAGATTCAGAATCGGAATCAGAACTCATATCATCACCTACCAACCTATCAGTATCTATACGGATATAGGCATATAGGATTTAAGCACACTTGTTATACTGTCTTGATTGTGCGTCAGATCAGAATATCAGATCAAACTTTGACAAAAATGTGACAGTGTACTCCATCCTGCATCACATTCAATGAGCTTATATAGCCTCCTTTGATCATTTCAAGTTAAGAGGAACGACTTAATCTGTCGTAGAACACAAAAATTATAATAATATAAAAAAGTAACAATTGTATAGACTATATAGTGTACATAAGTGTGGGTTTAAAACTATAAACTATAAACAAATAGGTAGGTGGATATTTTTTATTTGCTCAATGATAATGGAACAATTGTTACATTTACTCGCTCGCAATGGCAATGCTTTGATGCCTCTTGTGACAAAGTAACAATCTCGTGATAGAGACGGAGATTGTTCGGTTGACACAGTCTATTATTGTAGCATGGCATGGCTATTGTTAGTTAGTCAAAGAGTCAGCAGACCGAATCAAATATTCCCATTAGGTCGAGTTTGTCTAAATGATATTTATCTTTATGGATGTACCTACGCTTGTTCACCTTCCCTCCGCATCTCCCATTGTTCCTTTGGCCCCAGACTCACTTTTTTTCTTTTTTTTTTTTTACTCTACAATTGAATATCTCACGCAAACAAACAACATTGCATGCTCAGCTCCCTTCACATTTCTTTTAATCACTTCATTTTGTTCACAGCTTTGTGCATGAGCAGAGTCTCTTTCTGTTTGGGTGGGTCTTCTTCGCCTGTCTGTGGGATTGGGACGTAAAATGTGGGAAAAAGTCCCGTTTTTCCCCACTTAATGTCTTAATTCCACATTTTTATAAATTAAACAAGCTTTGAAGTGCGTGTGCAGAAGTACCTACAATGATAATCCAGGCTACTTTGTGTCATCAGTGTTTTAATGAGACACGTGATACTTTATGTCATTGTATGCTTTTTGTTGTGATCCCAATTCATTCCCATCTTAATGCAAATCTTTGCAAAAGTGTAACAATCCCCTAATTCTGTGGGTGTTCGTTCCATTGGATGAAAGATGATCTTAATTCAGGGCAAGTCTACTATGATGACTGACAGAGTGTGCTAAATTGTTAACCTACCTTAAGGACAGGGCAGGAGATTATACAAGAGTATTTACGCTACTTTTTATTTTGCTTCATTTTAATTCTGCGTCCCAAAGCAACCGATGAGTTGTTCTTGGCTGAGGATTAGTGGCAGGCCCTCCATTTTTGGTAGGGATTGCGCCAAAAATATCTGTACTACAGATGCGATGCGAATTATTAAGTCAAAGACAGTGTAGTGGTGGCTTACCTGTAAAACAAATAGAATAAAAATGAGCATTAAATTAAAATTAAAATTGACATTGCATTAGAATGAACTATTTTTAGTTGTGTGTTTAAATCTAAAGCTTAGGTTCATTAATTTACAAATTATAATTAGCAATTTATTAGAATTTATAGCTTATGAATTAAAATGGTCCGATTTGGCAATTAGGCTCAATTCATTTGTCATTGTGTGTAATAAACCCAAAGTTTTATCGGTAAAGTGAAGAGTAGATGGATTTTACTACTCGTAGCTTAACATGGGACACAGCACATAAAATGGTGGACATGAAGCACCATATCTCATCGAAAATCGGAACTAAGCACCGAGCCCGTTCTCGGGTAGTTTCACGTCCTTTCCAGAAGGGGAAAATGAAAGCGTCTCCCATTTATTTCCTATAGCAGACGGGAGTTCGCATCTGAGAGGGAAAATCGTCTATATACACGCTTATATGCGATAGTAGCATCTTCTCATACAGATCCAGTAGCAGCTGGTTGCTGGTTCCTTTTCCCCCAGCATAGCAGTTGCCACACCAAAGGAGGCCGGGGGCCTTTCAATTATGTAGTTATCCAAATTTCTTTTTTTAAATGTGTAAATCCCGAAGACTTACACTCTTTCAAATAGTTGAAAGTATTTTGGGGGGTTTTTTGAAAACATATTTCCTGCATTTCACAATTTCAAAAAGCTTACATTTATGTTGTTCATGTTTTAAAAAATGCGTTTATTATGATTTTACGCTCTTTAAAATACTTTAAATATTTATATCTGCATTTTTTGAATAAGGCTACCTATTAAAAGTATTACCTACGCTATTTTCAGTCTGCCAAATTAATGAAATATATTTTTGCATGGTATTAGTAGCCTCTTACTGTCATATTTTCTATTCTTTACACTTTTACAAAACATAGGTAATTTTCATTTTTTCCCATTTTTTCAAAACCCGTTTCGAATTTCGAACCCATGACGTCACAGTTGCGAGGCTCCTAAGTATGTAATGAGATGCATATAGAGATAGAGATAGTTTTCCTGTGAGCTGGAAACAACGTTGAGTGTGGGAAAGGAAAGTCGGGAAAAGCACAAAGACTGAGTGCGCGCCATCCATGGCAATCTTTGGAAAGATGCCGATTCCAGATCAAGTTTCTCAACCCGGTGCAAGAGAGCGTCTCTTCTCTCCCGCCTTTGGGCCCAACTACCATCTTCACTACAAAAAAAAATCCTCCATCCTTCGACATTCTTGGGCTTTGAGTGCTCTCACTATACTCAGAATTTACTTCTTACTTTTAAGATTACATATCCTTTACACTCCCTTAAAGAGAACTTAGAGAACCACAAACCACATACTTTTTCGTTGAGCTCAGTCAGCAGACTTGAGACTGACTGGCTGGCTGACTGACTGACGAGTGAAGTTAGTGAGTGCTCTTTTCTTTGAAAAGGTAGGTAGGTACATACTGTGCGGCTGCTTCTAGCTGCACCAATTGAGAGCCCCAGCATAATTTTTATGACTCCATAGCACATAAAACTCTAAATAATTGGATAGTTAAATTATGATGAGCTCATTTCAATAAAGATTTCAAGAAGATTTGATTAAATTATGTGCTTAGACAAATCGTCAGTAAAACGTGAAAAAAATCATCTCTGCAGTCTACATACACGCTGCACTGGTACTGGTACTGGTATTGAAAGTAAAATGAATTGATTGTTTCCAAACAATTTAAACCAATGTTTACATGCCTCCGTGCCCGTCCTGATACATGATCACAACAAGGCTATAAAGAGCCAAATTGCGCTGTAAACAGCAAACAGCTGTATTAAATGTACAGGGACTTATATGGGGTATAGCTCCGAATCTATACAGTCATTTGATAGTGATGTGATGGGAAATGTTGTCAAGATTATTATGAGGATGGAGTTGTAGAAAAGTGAAGTAGGTAGTGTTAGTAGTGTTGGTCGGAGTCGTAATGACATAAAACTTGTTGAGCTTCAAAGGACAATGAGACTATTGTCCATAGTTTATGACAGGCTAAATCATAATAACAATAAAGAAGTCATTATTGTTTGTGGTGGTTGGGGCTTTACTTCATTTACAACTCCAAGTGAGAATAATAAAATGGAGTGAGAAGTGAGGCTGGCATATAACTCAAGTACTCACAATCAGTGTACTTAACTCCACACACACGGCTATACATACACGCACTATATACATACGCTATTATAGGAAGGTGTTTACGGTGGAGTGTGTGGAAATGTAGTTTATTTGTGGAGTCAATGCTAAAGGAAAGGATGCTAGTAGCGAGGGTTTCATTGAAATTGAAATTGAAACTACCCATCTGATCTCTCGAACATCTTCAATCGCAATAGAAGATGCGACACTGCAAATTACAACGCAATAAGATTTTTGTTGGACGAATTTATAAAAATGCAAAGACCTATGACACTCAAAATTATTGCGTCTCCATCTCCATCAAGGGCTTTTTATCCAAATAAAGCATACTCATTATAGTTTAGTTAATCAACTTTACTTTTTAATTCACAAGTACCATATTTGATAATTAGTTTGCTGTTTTTGCCTGAGAAGTGCAAAACGTAAAAATACCTTTATAAAAGTATAAATCGCCTATTTAAATTCTTTAAACTGTACAAATGTAGTATCTGCCCATCCAGAAAGTAACGATCTCTACCAATTTAGGTACATCTCCGAAAAGTTTTACTATTACGTATAGCATGCAAAAGATGCTAATACAGTACAGCCCTACAGCCAGCTAGAGAGAGCCTCACAAAAGTCAAGGATAAGAAAGAAGGACGCTGCATGCACAGATTTCCACTGTAGATTGCTTTGCTACCAATAAAATATGCACAACAGAACAACTGAAAAGACACGCATCTTGTTGTGGTGCTCAGTGCTCTTAGATGATCGTATTCGTAATAGTTTCTTGGGAAACGAGGACCAAGTGTCGGCTGATCTGTGGGTGAATGAAGAATATGATATTATTGCAAGGACTGTGCTTTGTACATCCTCTCAAGATTGGCTGGGATACCTATACATACCTACAGTACAAATCGTGGTTGAAGAAGCATTGTGGCTTAAGTCCAGTCTCCGCTTAACAATTTCATTTTGTAAAACTGTTATTTGTTCATTTCAAAAGTAGTAAACCAGCTGTAAATGCTTTCCCAAAAATAGTAAAAGTGACATTTGTACTTTTAAAAAAGTAGTATAAGTTGTATTTGAACATTATACTTTTTTTGAAAAGGTGAATTACTTGTTTTAAATGTTTCTGAAAGTATTAATTCCTAGTATTTAACTACTGAGCGTTTTTGAAAATGGTAACTTCTTGTTTTAACCTTTTTGAAATGACTATCTATATAGTCTTGACTGTTTTTGAAAATGTTGATTTCTACATAGTTTTGATCTTTTTTGAAAGTGTTCATTTCTTGTTTAGAATGCTTTTGAAAATGTTAGTTTCTAGTTTTGGTCGTTTTGAAAAAGTTAATTTGTAGGATAAACACTTTTGTGAAGCATTCTTTCATGTTTCCATGGTTTCCCGGTTCGGAATAGGTTAGTAAAAAGTTGATTGTTTGGGACTTTGGGATAAAAAGACATGCTATAGAACGCTGGACTTGTGTCACAATGCTTCTTGAGCCACGATTTGTATAGTTATGTATGTGCTGGGCCGATGGCTTTAGTTTTGGTCTTGGTTGAGTGAGTGTGTGTGTGTGTGTGTGTGCGTCTGTGGCTGTTGCCTGTGCTGAAGACGGTGAGCGTGTTGGTTGGGAGGATTGGGTAAGGAATGATGCAGTCTTCATAGGAAATGCCATTACGGCCGACTTTTACGATTATTGCTGACACTTTAAGGAGGATTGCAAACGCCTTGCCGATTCAAAAAACAGATTCAACTGCCACTAACCCAGCTTGATACACATCGTACACACTTCATATCATTATCCACACTATTGACGATGACGATACGATGGCTCTCTCATTCTGATTCACTATGGCATCCCTTGCGTCTCTGTACCTACGGCCACCACCGTCCCACTCCCTTCAAACTACATCTCTCAGTGCAATTCATAGAGGAATAACATCCATATTTGTAGCACAGAGGGCTACGAGCAACAGCTTATAAGACAGCCGCTCTTCGTCCCCACACCACTTTTCCGTTTCATTTAACATTTCACATAAATACAAGCATTCATTCATTATCATCAAATTACCGAATTCACTCACTCACTATTTATTTGATTAGCCAGTAGCTACCTATACCTATGTATATAGTGCAACCCTTTCCTTTCCCTCATAAACAATACTTTCATCGTACCCTGTTGTACTGAAGTACGGATACCCATCAATTTGCAATTTCCATGAGTTGCGTTTCATTATTGAGCAATTTATCCAAATGTGCAAATTTGAAGCGTGATTTTTCACTTTTGAACCTGTACCACATTATTCCACTCTACTACAGTAAAAGACTAAAAGACAATAACATATTTTACACTTTTTAAAAACCCAACGTACATTGAGCTATGCAATTACCATCTTTTGCCTTTTTGAAAAAGTTAGGCTTTTTCGAAACGATATTCCTTCTACACAGTTTTACATCTTTTGAAAAGTCTAAATTACTAGTTTTGACATTTTTGAAAGTGTTAGTTACTAGTTTTGACCTTTTTTAAAATGATATTTTCTAGTTTCGACCTTTTTGAAAGTGTCAGTTACTAGTTTTGACCTTCTTTAAAATGATAATTTCTAGTTTCGACCTTTTTGAAAGTGTTAGTTACTAGTTTTGACCTTCTTTAAAATGATAATTTCTAGTTTCGACCTTTTTAAAAGTGTTATTTTGTAGACTCAACACTTTGGTAAAGCATTGCTTCCATGGTTTCCCAGTTCCTAATTGGTTAATTCTACATGGAAACAGACGATTTACGGTTACAATTCACACTTTTGGAGCTCTATACTCTACTTGGATGAAAACTATAAGCGCTGGATACAAAACTAGCGGAATTCCTACATACTCAGGTAGGCCTTTGAGGTGGAAAAAATTAGAATTAAACTTTTAATTCGTTTCGGTGGCAAGGGCGGAATTTATGGGGAATCGGGAAGACGGACGAGGAGGGAAGAAAAAGATTGATTATTGGCGGGTTGTTGGAGGGAAAGAGAGGAAGGTTTGGGAGTCTAAGGAGTTGAGTTCT
Organism: Dicyrtoma fusca; assembly: GCA_034695205.1. Lineage (NCBI taxonomy): Eukaryota > Metazoa > Arthropoda > Collembola > Symphypleona > Dicyrtomidae > Dicyrtoma > Dicyrtoma fusca. Next base: position 38,240 of record JAQFZC010000116.1, on the reverse strand, counting down.
TGGTCTTTTTACTCAAGTTTTGCGTGTGTGAATGATGCCAGGATGCCAGGGAAGGGAAGGGAAGGGACTTTTATGTGTGTCGAAGTCGAACGTCATCTAATTCCTTGCTTCTGCTGGGAAATTATAAGTGCATGGCTCGAAGAGAGCATTTATGTAGATACGTAGACAGACTCTCTGGCCGTATGGAGGATGGATGTAGGTAATTTTGTGTATAAGCGTTCCGTCCTGAGAGTTGGTCGTTGGTTGTTGGTGGGATGTCTGGGAGAGAGAGGGAGAGAAGAGAAGAAGAGTGAGCTTTTTGGTGAGCATAAGCAGAGTGGAAGATACAGAGAATGGAAGCAGATTGGATGCCTGAAAATCCATCAGGAATGGCGACCCTACGTCGTCAATTAATCACTGTCAGAAAATCGAAATGGCTGAAAGCCAAAATTCCCTTTTAGGGGAACAAGTGCACACCCTCAGCGTCATCTTCCTTTACTCTCCACACAACTACACACTCCCGTCTACTACATCAACTTCAGCCTCACCAACCAAACCAGCTCCTGCTCCACATCCAAGCCCGACACACATACATACGGATCAAGTACAAAAGGGATCTTCCATTAGTGACGGGATAAAAAGATTATGCTTTTTTAAAATGTGTAAATAGCATCTTTTTCAGTTTATCAAATAGACAGTTATTACCTATATACATATATGTTTTGTAATTTTTTAAATTTAAAATTCTAGAGCCATTTACACTTTTTTAACAGATGGCTGTGTCAAGAATCAAAACTTTTTTTTATTCTTTTTTTGGAAGATGTGATTATCGTCATCTAGTTTTGCCTTTTTTGACATTTTAAAAACGGTAATATCCTATTTTGCCTTTTTTGAAACATGCGATTATCAATTTTTTAACTTTTTCCAAAGTGCAGTTTCATATTTCGCATAACACTCTTTTCTATAATTTGTAGCTACCCTGTGTTTTACACTTTTTGAACTTAGCAGTTATGCTTTTTGTTGTTTTACGTTTTCGAAAGCATGCGTTATGGTCATTACTGACACATTTTTTAAAAGTCTCACACCGTAATGTACGCTGTGTTTAAAAGCGTCAAATATCATAACGGACACATTTTCAAAACTGTAATAACTATCATTACATTATTTTACATTTTTTGAAATGGACAGTGCCCTACCATGTTTTGTATTTGTAAAACAAAATCTTTAAAACATTTACACATTTGAAAAGGATTATTTCCTATAATATTTTGCCTTTTTTCAACCCTGGATTGAAACCCTTTTTTCAATTCAATTCAAGTGAATGATGTCATATTTGGAAGATCCCAAAACCTACACTTTTAAGCATACCTACGAGTTACGAGCATGGCCTATAGCTGCAAGTATGTATGGCCCCTCTTGAATAACACTAGCTCAGTATAGATCTCCGTTCCCCACACAATTCATCTTTGTACTGCACTACATCCCTACAGATAGGTATAGAAATATGTGCAGACTCCGACACACCGAACGAACGGGACTTGGACATGGACTTGGCAATCTACATATTAGAGATAAATGTGTACACGTGGAAATGAAAATTTTGGCGGAATGAAATATTGTTGAGATATATTTAAACTTGGGAAGCAGCTCATGCGTATGTACATACACGTAGTGCAATCATAGGTATATAGTTATAGGCAGATAGAGCCTCAGACATAATAATACAGTAGTATGGGCTGGTATGTATGTACAAGCCTCTCCACATAGGTACATCTGTGTACAATTTTACTACTTGCACATCATCCATCATGGCTCATCCCTAAATTTTGATTCTAATCAAGGAATTCTCTGTTAATTACGACTTATCACATTGTAACCTTTTGCTCGAGCATGAATTTTCTCTAGAGACTCCACTCCGCCATGTACACGGCTACTCTTCGTATACACACACACGGTGGAGCCTTCCTTCGAGTAGCATCTCGACCCTAGATATGCCAGCAGATAAATAAAGTAATTTGCGACCTACCTATGCACACTTAACACTGCCTACTACTACCACTCGTAATTTGCACGGTATCCTTATTTTTAGTCTTACATTGCTCGTCTATCGCTTCATCGAGCTATTGTGAGTGTAAGTGCTCACACAAAAAATATCCAATGCTACACAAAGTTTGTCTGTAGTGGAATTTATAGTGTGTTACTCTACCAGCTATTGCCAAAATCAATACGTCTACTTGGATGCGGGCTAAATTATCGCAATTCGTATTTAGTCAAACTTAGAGGCAATCGCTTTAATACTTGTTTTGTAGCCTTGATCCACCGTGTAATTCATTCACCGTAGTACTGTTTTAAAATATTGTTTATCAAGAAATAAGACTAGAAATAAGGAACCTTGCTAATAGGAGGCCGATGTCATAAAATTTGTCAAAATTAAATTAAAACTGCTGTTTTGAAAGAAACCAAACCAGTGTTTAAACGTTTTGAAAGAATGTAAAACGATAAATAAAGCTTTTTTCAGAAGTGCCAATCTGGATTGTAATATTTTGAAAAGGAGTAAAACAATAAATTAGTCTTTTCAGAAGTGCAAATCTGGATTTTCATATTTTGAAAAGGCGTAAACCAATAAATTAGTCTTTCTTAAAAGTGCAAATCTGGATTGTAATATTTTGAAAAAGCGTAAAACAATAAATTAGTCTTTTTCAAAAGTGCAAATCAGAATTGTAATATTTCGAAAAGGTGTAAAACAATAAATTAGTCTTTTTCAAAAGTGCAAAAACAGAATTTTAGTATTTTGCAAAGGCGTAAAACAATAACTTCGTTTTTTTCAAAACTGCAAACCAGTATTTTGAAATTTGGGCATTTTAAAAAAGAGCGAAACAGGGTTACTATTTCTAAGACGCCATACATAGTTGGGAGGCCTGTACGTGGAAGTGAAAGCCACAAACAAAATACTTGAATGATCGAAATTAATTGTAATCAAATGGGAACTACATACATATTTGCTTAGGTATGTAAAACTGCACTGGATTTTACTCCATAGAAAAGTGCATTGGTGAACTGAAGGGCGAGCTTCCCTCCTAAAAGTCCACCCCTTAAAGGAACCCTGCCAGACAAATGGACTTACCCAACATGGGATGATTTTTTTTGGTTGCCCTCATCCCGAATCTGTCCCATCCCCTCCTTTGTGAAAGAGCTCTGCCGAAGGTTTTTGAAAACCAAAGGAAACGAAACCAAGGCAGGAGAGCCAACGGAGATTCTTAACGGCAAAAAGGGACACATGCACTACAGATCCTAATGTACCAATATAATTATGTACTATATATACATATATCCACATCCACCAAACCAAAAATGAGCCCATATGAGAATCCCAACATTTCAAATACGTACAGTACTTAAGGCCCTCTAGCCCTCGCCTCGAAGCAATGGGAATAGTAAACCAAAAGCAGAAAACTGACATGGAGTCTTATTTTATCTTATCAGTCGAAAGTAAATCTCAAATCTCAATCCTAAATATAGTAACAAACAAAACTTTCAAATCTTCCCATACTTCCCACCAAAATTCTCAACATTTCCTCCTCTCCCACACTCACTCAGTCCAATAGTGACAATCTACCCACAGAAATGGGAGAAATCCCATTTTTGTGTTTTAGTTGACGCAATACATATTTCCCATTTTATTTCCCAATAGCTCCTTCGATCTGTCCCTCCGTTACACACATTGTTCAAAAATGTGGAAATTGATAGACCGACCGGAATACATACCTGAAGAAACATGGGGAAAGATTTCCTCTGACGGATTCTAGTGATCTAATCAGTGTATCTCGGTGATCACTCTACCTACCGTCTTGCTCCTTCTGACCATCGTCCCTTACACAAAAAACTGACTAATAGTTGTCTACATGGCTCTTCGTCTGCCTTCCTTGGGATTTTGTGTGAGTGTTTGTGTGTGTGTGTTTGTCTTTGGCTAGTTTAGCTTAGTGTTGACTGCAGGAGATACTTGAGGTTATTTCAAAAGTTGATATCATAAATTGGTGTTGGAAAAGGTAACTTTTTTCTCGCACTCTCTCCTCAACTACTCAACATGTCAAGATATGAAGACAAGAGGAAAAACCTTTTGTGACAAAGAGCGACCTCCGCTTGCCTGCTGAGACAAAACCTGTTAATTTCCTTCTATTTGATTTGATTCAAAGAAATGGAAGCTAAGAGACCAAGAACAACAACAACAACATCTTCCATGCAGTTGCAGTCGTCTCATCGTCAGTTAAACAATCAAAGTTGCCGAGACGAGTTTTTGAACGAAACCAAACACACAGACACACACCAAAAAAAAGAAGTTAATATTGTCATAAATATACTACAATGGCCAGAGCCAACAGTAATGAAGGTTACGTATATAATACTCGTATAAATAAATCCAATTCCAAAAAACGAAATGTCATCTCAAAGAACTAACGTCTTCTGCTCTGCTCTGGTGTGCCTTAAGTTTGACTCAAAACCAACACTACAGAGTAGGAAAGTAGCCCAACCCGTTGAAAGGACGGACTCTGGTGGAGGTACAGTATCTGTATGTATAAAGTGACTCTGAAGGAAAAATAATTATTCAGTGGAGAAATAGAATGATAAATATTTTAATTAGGCTAATCTACTTAAATCTGTAGCACAGATTCTCTGCCGGATCTAACAGTTTAGTTTCTTATCTGACTCGTCTTGACTTAACGCCGCTTGGCTAGTTTTGCTACCACTATTGCACTGATACGCTTAGTCATTCCATTCCCTTCGCTCCATTCACCTCATAAATTAACTGCCAAAAAGTAAATTGGAAATCCTCTTGAGAAGATATCAGGGGGAGATCACACACAAACTTACACACACACGAAAAAAAAACCGCCGCAATGTTTGCTAAAACAGAAACACAACAGTGATAGGGATCTTCTGTTAACATCTTGTAATTGAAGACAGACGGGGTTAAGCCTCTAAGAGATGAATTGACTCCATTAGAATTAGAACGCAAGAATTAAGAATTAAAATACTCGATGCAGCTGCCATTGTTACAGTACTACTGACGACTGGCTTGGCTCACACGTGCAATGATTCGAAACAATTTTAATTAGTTTTTATTTTGTTTGGCTGCCCCAAGTTATGTAATTTGCAAGCCAAAATCAAGTTTAACCTTTTCGAAACTGTAATATTCTTAGTTTTGAATGTTTTTGAAAAAGGGTAATTTTTAGTTTTGACCATTTGAAAACGTTAATTTCTAGTTTTCTGACCTTTTAAAAGTGTTATTTACTAGTTTTGACCGATTTGAAAAAGTCTTATTTACTAGTTTTGACTGTTTTGAAAATGGTATGTATTTACTAGTTTTGACTGTTTTAAAAAAAGTGTTATTTACTAGTTTTGACCGTTTTGAAAAAGTTAATTTATAGAATTAAACACTTTTGTAAAGCTCTCTCTCCATAGTTCCCCAGTTGCGAATAGGTTAAAAAAATGCAGCTAGTAGTAGTTTGATTTTGCACTGTCAAATAGTTGACGTATTACCTGGAGTTTTTGAACTCAAAAAGTAAGTACTGGTGTTGATACAGAAAGCTGACAGATGAAATCTTGGATTTTTCCAAATAGTATTGCATCTGCAGGCTCTGTTGGAGAGGCGGCTTGGCTCGTAATGAGAAATCAATGAAAATCGAAATCAAAGTTGAAATGGAGAGAACTACTCATTAGTCATGCTGTCATAAATCAAAATGACTCGACGTCCAACATCTACTTGCTCTCTCTCTCTCTCTCTCTCTCTCTCTCTCTCTCTCTCTCTCTGCCTCTGAGCATATTAAATATTATAAAGGGATTAGTAAAATGCTAATGTGCCTGCAGAGAGAGAGAGAGAGCCTAGACTTTTTCTCTCTCTCTCTCTTCAGTGTTCGCCTCTGACTGGATGTGGACGTCTAAATGAGCCAGCAGTTATTCGAACATGTCTCTCCATGTTCCTCTCACGATGAAAAATAACCAAGTCAACTGAATGACTTATAGCAATTCCTCATTCAGTCGTTCAGGGTCTCTACATATGCGCCGGTCTTTCATAATTTCACCAACTTTGCACGGCACAGGAGAAAAATACAAATTCTAGTATTCTGGGGGTACTGGTAGTCGAACTGGGGAAGAGCCTTGCAGCTTTGACGTTGTCAATAGGGCAACGTCAGCTAGGACTAGGAAAGTCCGCTGTTGTAAAAGAAGGCAAATCAGTATCTGAACATTTTGAAAAGGTGCAAAACATTAAATTGATGTTTTTGGAAAGAGCAAATAGTGATTTTAACGTTTTCGAATAGTCTAAAACGTTTAATTACTGTTTTTGAGAAAGAGCAAATAATGCGATTTCCCACTTTTTTGAAAAGGGTTAAAAGAAATAATTAGCCTTTTTAAAAATAAGGCAAATAGAGGTTTCCAACATTTTTGAAAAGGTGCAAAACACTAAAATGATGTTTGGGAAATATGAATAATGATTGTAATGTTTTGGAAAAGTGTAAAACGTTTAATTACTGTTTTTGAAAAAGAGCAAATAATACGGTTTCCCACGTTTTTGAAAAGGTTTAAAACATTGAATTCATTTTTTAAAATACGGCAAATAGTGGTTTCCAACAATTTTGAAAAGGTGTAAAACAATATATTGATGTTTTTGAAATACGAGAAATGATTATAACCTTTTGAAAAAGTGTAAAACATAAAATTGCTATTTTTGAGAAGGAGCAAATAATGCTGTTTCCAACTTTTCCAAGATGTAAAAGATTGAATTAGCATTTTTTAAAATAAGCTAAATAACCCTTTGTTTTGAAGTTTTGAAAAGAAGTAAAACAATAAATTAGCATTTTTAAAAGTTCAAACAATAGTTTTTTTAACGTTTTGAAAAAAGAGAAAAGAGGGTACCTATTTACACAATTCAAAAAGACAGCTTCTATGTATAACGTCATAGTTGGGAAGCCCCTAATGCCCAAATGGTACTGGGCTGGTGGTGCGGGTACGGATTTCCAGAGAAGGGCCTGCCGTCTAGATATATGTGTGGGGAATGAGAGAATATGTAGAAGGGAAATCCATCATCATCTTCTGAGACTTAGAAGATGAAGAACTCATAATTTCCCTAAAAAGTGTGCTTCATCATTTAAATTACCATTTTGTTCCGCACACATGTTGTAACATTTACGTCTCCGTCCACGTCTCCGCTCAAACATCCTGGAATGGAGCACCAACCGAATCTTTTGCATTCAAGTCCTTCCATGAGGATTTTTTTTTCTCTCTCCATTTCTTTTCTCCTCACAAGAAAGGCCCATAGACAGATAGACCCATAGTACTTCTAGTAATTGCAAAAGCAAGCGACTACCAAGTTTAAAAACCGTATACTGTAGGTAATAGCACAAGTCCAAAAGAGCCAAGGAAAAAAAGCCCCCAAAAAAAATGACGATTCTTCTTTCTAAAAAAGGTAGTAACTCAGAGAGACTGATAATCGCATATGAAGATGTAAAATTTCTGTCATGTCCAACTTATCAGTAATTATTAAAACTCTCTCCTGGAGTTTTATTTCCTTCCTGGAACTCAGAGTCCGTGAGCCTTGCTCTGGTTGGGCGGGGAATTTTCTGACTGTAGAATGAGCATTTCAAGGAATTTCCCCTTATTAGCACACACATAACTCTTCTACGATTAATTCTCACGCCTATATTTTTTTACCCCGTATACCTGAGACTTTTTTACGCTTTATTTGAACAGGCGAGTGTACGTACAATTATCAAATTAGACTTACGAGGACGAGTGCCTACGAGAATAATGACTAGGAGTGAAAAATTCATTGCCTAAGCAAAGAAACAAGCATAATTTTTCCACAGTAACTAAGGAGCTTTCTAAATATGACGGTATGCTACTTAGATGAGGGAAAAGTATTTAAAAAAACCGAAAAAGATGAAGCTGCCGTTTGTAGAAAACGCTAGTATTGAAATTACAGTTTGAAAAAAGTGCATAATGTAATATTTACCCATTTCAAAAAAGGCCAAACACGAAACTACCTTTCAAAAAGTGCATAATATGACACCTACACCTTTTCAAAAAAATCCTTTCTAGAACCCAACGCACCGTAAAATTTGCAAGGAATATTTCAAACCCAAAGGAAAACTACCAAGGGACCTCCGAAATAAAATAAAAGTAAAACATGTAGCCACAGCCACCCACTCAAATGGTCTACAGATACAGATACCTACTCACTCGACTGATTTGAAAAGATTCCCCCAAAAAGCAGGATTTACTACACACTTTTTCATAATAAAAGTGTACCTACCAACATTTTCAAAATGGCTCCGAAAACCGATAGTGATAGCCAGACTATATCTATAAGTCTCAGCTTATATAGATGCCTACACAGAATGAAAAAGTGAAAAAGTAAAACAAATTTGAGACACACTGTTATGTAGACTATAGGAGTATAGGGCTATGTATACTCCTATATGTGTATGATTGCTATTGCTATTGCTATTGCTGTTTGGTTTGGTTTGGTGGCTCTGCCAGCGGACAGACACATGGAGGAAGTATAGCTGTGGCAGTGAGGGAGATAAATCTCAAGGAAGACAAATACTGGGAATATAATGGAAAAATATTGTAAACATATAAGTGAGTAATGTAATACAATGTAATGTAGGTGTCTATGAGGAATGGCTGAGCGTCTGGGTGACTTTGTTGAATCTTTGCTCGCTCCCATAAAACACTGCGTCGTCTTCTTCTTCTCCTTCTTCTTCGTCTTTTGAGGCAGATCACAAAAAGCACTGCTGTAACTGTAACATAATAGCTAGGCACATACACACATACTTGTGCATTCAGTGTTCAGAGGCAAAAGGGCTCTCTGCACAGCACAGTCTGCACGCTTCCCCGAGAAAAAAAAAAGTTGGGAATGTTAGCATTTGTACGTAAATGTATGTGTTTGTTGTAACTAACTTAGCCACACATACTAAAGTATCATAAGTTATAGACTTTATAAGTAGGCATAGCCCTGGTGGATAGTTATACATGGTTTCAGTGCACATAAGATAAGTAATGTGCCTTCGTACAGAAGTCGGGCCTGCCTCGTCCTTTAACTAACGTAAGAGTGTGTGAGTGCCAGTGGTAAGGAAAAGTAGATGGAAAAGTAGTAGAAAGCGGGCGAGCGAGTGAGTGAGCGAGTGAGTGAGTGAGTGAGTGAGAGGAGGCGAGTGCAAAGAAGCGAAGAAGCAATTTTTTGAGAGTCTTATAGTCTCCGGGTTGAATTTCGCGTCTTAAGTCCGTGGAGATTCAGAAAAGCCATAACTCAGCAAGAGTTACGAGGGCATGGGAGACAGGGAAAATTGCAAAAATGGGCTAATCTATCTTTGTTGGGGAAAGTAAGGCAGATAAAAGAATTTGTCTCAACTCGGAGATTTAGGACCCACCGCCTTTGCCATCCCTTCGTCTTCCTTCTTTTTCTTTTTCTTTCCCTTTTTTTTTCTTCTTCTTTCCCTTTTTTCTTTCCCTCTCCTTCTCTCCAGCCCCAGTCAAATGCTCAGGTCTCGCAGTCACTATCTCTCTCCCTCTCTCCATTCTCAGCCTATCTACATGTCTCCTTCCCTCCACACTTCACCGGATCCTCCATCTTTCTTTTTCCGCATCAGTCTCATGGAAAATCTTCTCTCTCTCTCTCTCTCTCTCTTACTCTTTTATTCTGAGGTTTTCCCTATAAATTCTATGCAATCCCGTCCGTCCCGTATTAGAGTTGTTCTTCTGATGAGAATCTTCAGCCGTCCATGCAATGAACAAGAAGAAAAAAAGATTCAGGAAAATTCAATCCAATCAACTATATCCCATACTCTTTTTTTTCTTCTCCTTTTCTTTCCCTTTTGCAAGGCCTTTCTTCTTCTTCTTGTTCGTCTTGGGGTCTTCGGCCGAGCTCACTTTGTCTTCCTCCTTTCTGAATCCTGTCCGACACAAGACTTGCTGGAAATTCTAAACGCTGCTGTGCATGCATTCAGGCAGAGAGACAGACAGACAGACGGTCTCAATCTTACTCCTAATATTAGTAGTTTCAATCCAAAGGCAAAAGCTAGAGTGAAGAGATATATGGACATATCAGGGGTGAAGAAGCATTGTGGGGTAAGAAAAGTGTCCCCTTGCAAGGATTGTGACGAGTGTTCAAAGTCCGCTTAATACCATTTTGACACAGGTCTCAAGAATCAACTTTTACCGGGTTTTATTCAAGTGTAAAATGCCTCTTTTAAGCACTTTTGAAAAGTGTAAATAGTAGTGTTAGTAGCTTTGAAAAGTATAAATAGCAATTTTAGCACTTTTGAACAGTGTAAATAACAGTTTAACTATTTTGAAAAAGTGTAAATGTGCCAGTTTTGTACTTTTGAAAAAGTACAAATATACCAGATTTGCTACTTTTGAAAAAGTACAAATATGCCAGTTTGCTACTTTCAAAAAAGTGTAAATAGGCCAGTTTGATACTTTTCAAAAAGTACAAATATGCCAGTTTGCTCCTTTTGAAAAACTGTAAATATCCCAGTTCTGTTGCTTTTGAAAAAGTGTAAAAGTAACATTTACATTTATTTTAAACATAAGTACAAAGTTGGTTGTTAAGACTTGCTTCAAAATGACATTGTTAAGGGGACGGGGGACTTTTCTTTCACTACCTTTAAATGAAGGCTGTACTTACACCTTACGTCACAATGCTTCTCCACCCACGATATTTCGATGGTATATGTGATATAGAATGCACCGCCGTATCTCACAATCAAATAGAATTGACATGAAATAAAGGGATATACTGCTATGATCGCGTGTGTAACTTTAGCTCCAGCTGCTGCCCCGTCTACTTTCCTTCCAAGCATATTTATAGCATTGTGATTTCATTACACGGGGAGCCCGGCTGTATCATCTCCCCGTAATTACATGCATACCGCAATAATACTTTCTATTCAAATTGTTCATGGAAAAATGTAAATTCTCCCTCTCAATTTTTGGCAGAGTCACCCCCGCTCGCCCTTTAATTCCGCCAGAATTTACAAGCTCAAAAATTAATGTAATGTAATGTCGGATTATTTAGTGAGTGGAATTTTTTCAAGGGAAATTGTGTCGTCTCTAAAATGATTTAAGTTTTTGCATGACACATAAGATTGTGTCTACACTCATAGATGTATGAAGATTGCACATGGATGTATACAGTCTTGTTTTTTTTTATTTGTGTATGCAAAAATGGAGGGGAAACATGTGTAGAGCGAAGGGACTTTTCTTAGTTATTGATTTATGCTTCCATAATAAAAAAAAACAGTAAATATATCTGTTTCAATAAATTCCTTGGCTTGGAAATGTGAGGCGGGTAGGAAAAGGACGAAGGAGACGGAAAAGTTGCTTTTGGTCGACTTTAAAACTTGACGAAGCGGAGAGAGACAGTGCCAGTGTGTGTGTGTGTGTGTGTATGTACGTCTACCCGGGTTTCTCTCTCGCTGTGTGTGTGTGTGTGTGTGTGTGTCTCTGTGTTTGTGCTGACTTACAGTCTGGCAGAGTTTCTTCCGTCATATAAAATATTATATTCAATGTAATATTATTATTATATAGAAAATACGTAGTCAGCTGCCCGCCTGCCGAGTCACTCCGCCGTTTTTCACTCGTCCCAACAAAAGCAAAACGAAATTCAGTGACAAGACAGCCAAGGCGAGGCGACGGCAATGCATCCGGGTAGTTCTTCTTTCCTACCTACATACACACAGACACAGAGCCACCATGCATGTACGTACATACTTACATATGCACAAGATGAACGTACTCGGAGGAGCCTTGCAAGTATGACGGCAAATGATTTGAGTTAGGCATTCAGTGCTAATGATAATGTTTTGAAAAACTGCAAAAGCGTTACCAAATGTCTTTCCAAGAAACTACAGAATTGTTATAAACGTTTCAAAAGATGCAAAACGTGTTATTATTCTTTTTAAAACAATAGAAAAGAAGAAAGTTAAACATAATGGCAGCCTTTTCAAAAAGGAAGGGAAAGACGATTTCGCTTATTACAAATTCTAAAAGTGACGCTAGCCGTTTCAGACAATGCAATAATACAAAAAAGGGACACTAGTCTTTCTAGGAAATCCATAAACAGTAATTATCTTTTTTAAAAAACGCAAAAACTGTGACTAGCCTTTTTTAAAAACGCAAAAACTGTGATTAGCCTTCTTTAAAAACGCAAAAACAATTATTAGTCTTTTTTAAAAACGCAAAAACAGTAATTAGCCTTTTTAAACAACGAAAAAACAGTGACTAATCTTTTTTTAAAACACAAAAACTGTGACTAGCCTTTTTAAAAATTGCAAAAACTTTAACTAACCTTTTTAAAAACGCAAAAACAGTGATTCTCCTTTTTTTAAAACGCAAAAACAATTACTAGCCTTTTTAAAAAACACAAACAAAATGGCTAGCCTTCTTAAAAACGCAAAGAAGTGATATTAGCCTTTTTTTAAAACAAATATGTGATATTAGTCTTTTTAGACAATGCAAAACATGGTATTTCCCTTTGCAAAAAAGAGGCAAAGAAAAATTTAGCTTTTTTAAAACGCTTAAAATAGCTTTTAAAAAACGGTGTATCGAATATTTCAAAACACTGCTAGACATTTCTCTAAGGCCACATTTAAAAGGCTCCTAATCCCTCGCACTCCAAGTCCTATGGGCACCGTACCTCGCCGTTCTACTCGGTTCAGCTGAGTGCTGATACCCGTGGAAGTTTCTCCTCGGAGTGAGCAGGGACGGGTCGGCACGGCATGGTCGTGATGAGGTTGGGTCTCCTTTGTTAAACATGTGTGTGGCTATATTGTATGCAGAAGAGCGTGGGACTTGGAGTGTGGCGTTGCTTGGCGAACGGAGGGACGGCGGAATGTACGCAGTGCTTTCTCTTTCTCCAGAACCGGGAGATTCCCGGACTGTGTGTCACCATATTTCTTTCCCGGGGTTTGATATAAGCCCATCCGTATAATTTATTGCGGCAGAGCCTACTCTCAATTGAGGGATTTCCTCAAGCGAGACATTCATCGATTCCTTCTCTCTCTCTCTCTCTCCTCCGCCGCCATTCCATTATTCACATTCACATGCTCGTACACACGTAGCTGTAGTGGCTAGAAATCTACACGAGTGGATCCCTAGTCTCTTTTCCAATTTCAAAAAAAAGCCAACCAGAATATTCCACAACCTCAACTCAGGCAGGAAGGCTTCCTATATATATACACAGCCTATAGCTATGCTCTATCTATATCCCCCTACCTTAGAGCATTCTACGTGGGTAAAGGTAGGGAGATGTACCGAAAACGGGAAATCTTAACCCTTTGTCTTGTAGGGAGATAGGGCCGTATATAGGATGAGATATGACAAGGGAAATTTACAAACTAAATTCTAGAGAGGATCTATCTGTCTCTACTTTTGCTTATTGGTTATAACGTATGGTTATCCGGGATAACTTATCCCCTAGATTTCTCCTACACCTCTAAAATTACACACAACTTCCTTTTTTCCAAAATAAAAAAGGGCTAGTCTTTCTCTTTCGAATTTTAAAAACAGAGGTTACTTCAGATTTCGACTACGTAATGTACCTAGTATCTTTTGTGAGCCTTGCAAATATGACGGCTATCAATTTGAGGCCACATGAGCCGTCAAAAGGGTTGAAGCATTACTTTACTTTTTCAAAAAAGGTTAAAACGTCATATTAATGTTTCTAAAGGACGTAAAACATGCATTTACACCTTTTCAAAAAAGCTAAACAACACGATAGCAACACTTTCAAAAAAGTCGCTAAAGAGTCCATACTGCAATTTCCAAGAACGACAAAATATGTATGTGAGGCATGAGCTTTTCTAAAAGGGGTCAAACATCAGTGTACACTTTTAAAAAAAGGCAAAACATGATAACGACATTTTGAAAAGTTGTAAAATATAGGATATTGAACTTTTTCAGTCGAAATACAATGTTATAACATCAATGTTTGTAAACGTTCCCAACCAATTTGACACGTAAACTCGTTTTCAGAGCACCAATTGCATACAGTCATATTTGCAAGGGTCCCTCTTGGGGAACGCATCTGTAATTGAGTCGGAAGCTTTCTTCTACGTGGGACACTACAGATACTAGTACGAGGCCACGTATGTATTTCCTCTGTCCCCGTATCCCTATCGATTAGAATAAAATTGAGAAAAGAGAGGCGAAATCGGAGATTCACATTAATGTGGAATTCAAATTGGATTTGTATCTCACAAAGATGTGACTCCGTCGCTGTCAGCCAACCGAGAAATTGAATACACGCACTTATATTGGGCCTTCCATTGCATTTCCATTTTTGAATTCGAATTTTCCAGCTTTGCGTACAAAAGACGGCGGAATATTATTATAATGCCCTTATACAGCCACCACTCATCTAGGGGAAGGCTATAGTCCCTTTTAAATTTAAAATAGAACTTATACCTAACTTACCAAGGTGCATACATACTACATACAATATGGGAACTTTTTAAAAATAAATTATGCTCAAAATCGTATTGCGTGAGGAGCTCTGATAAAAAAAAGGGCAGTGTTTTCGCTATTTCTTCCAAAGCCAAAGCCAAAGCCAAAGCCAGAGCCGATGCGTAGTTCTTTTGGATTTGGATTTAGATTTAGATGTAGATGTAGACGAGATGCGTATAATAATAATAATACATGGCAGAAGTGGAGGTAACGCTTGGATGCGGAATTATTTTATAACTAAAGCTCCCACTTGATTCCTTTTCAGCTCATGTTTTATAGTCTTCCATGAAAATTGTGTCGTGGACGATTCCTGTGGTTTCTGTGAAACTTTTATGCATGACTTCCCTCCCTTCATTCCTGTCACCTTTTTTGAGTGCGTGTGTGCGAACTCAAGTAACTACCCAGTAGTTTGTAGACCATGCCGCAATAATGTCGACCTTGTATCTGTGCACAGTGTGAATGGACGGCAGTCTGTAATTACCCACATACATTTCAGTATGAAAGACAGAGACAGAACAATACGCTCAAGCCATGTGCGACAGAATCAGATCAGAAATATCGGCATCTTCACTAGTAAGAGATTCCAGCACTACTACTTGAGTCATTCAAAAAAGCCCAATTTCATGTAATCTCACAGTGGAGCCTTCATTCCACAGAAATTCCTTCTCATTCACTCTTTTTAAATAGCTACTTCCTCAAAGTTCATCTATTTAATGGGGCTACTACCCCCTCACATTTGTCATTTGAACCTTTTCGAAACGGTAATATATTTAGTTTTCAATGTGTTCGAAAATCATCATTTCTAGTTTCGACCATTTTGAAAACGGTAATTTCTAGTTTTTTGACCTTTTAAAAAGTCATTTACTAGTTTTGGCTGTTTTGAAAAAGTGTCATTCACTAGTTTTGACTGTTTTGAAAAAGTGTCATTCACTAGTTTTGACTGTTTTGAAAAAGTGTCATTCACTAGTTTGGACTGTTTTGAAAGAGTACATGTATGGAATTAAACACTTTTGTAAAGCATTCTTTCCATGGTTCCCCAGTTCCAAATAGGTTAATCTAGCCAAAAGGACCAGTGCTCTATTTCAAAATTTAACAATATTATAAATGCGTAAATAAAATTACACATTTTTTCATAGATTTCGATTATGTTTGAAAGGCCCTTCAACAAGTCTGTCAGAATCAACTGTGGGATGCTTGAGATGATCTTTGCTATTGCTATTGCCCTACGTGCTCAATACATACATGTAATGCTGTACATAAAAATACTTGATTTTTTTTTGTGAATGACGGGCGGGCGGGTTGGAAGCAACAGTTTTCTCGTATAAAAGAACTGGGAGAAAAGGAGAGTTGAGGAGAAAATCTCAATGTTGGTTGGGTCTTTGGCTGGATGCAGTTGTAAAAGTTGGCCAAAGTGAATGTGCAATGCAATGCTACTGTGTAATAGTGATAGTATTTGGTATTTGTATGGAAGTAGTACATGGAGAAGAGAAGTTACGTTACGATGACGATTAGGAGGCGAATAAAGTGTGCGGAGTGGGGAAGTAAAGCGCGTCTAGAAACACAGAGGCACTCACCACACACACACACACACACACACACATGCTGGTTGGCCGTAAAAGGAGCAGATTGGTATCGTTGAGGGAAGAATATAGCGTATAAAATGGACCATTTAGAAGACCATTTCAAGGAATATCTCTCGACAAACTACATGGAACTTGGCCTTCTCTGTTATGTTACGCTCTGCAATCCAATGGGCTGCTCTGGGCTCTGGGCTCTGCGAGTCTCTGTGTGTCTCTCTCTGTGCTTCGGAGTTTGAAGCGAGAGAGTCAAGTTGAAGTGAAACTGGGAATCACCCACTCGGTCGTTTTATACAAACGTTTATGTCAACTAGCTCTCATTAATTTCCCCAAAATAACCCCATTTACTCCCAAGAATAACCCAACCCTGACCTTCCCTTAATCCTCACTTGCTAGTCTACCTATATGTTCTATAGCTATAGCCATCTCTATATCCACCGGCTATATAGTGTATGGTAATAGTAATAGTAATGGCAATGGCTACTACACAGAGTTCAAAGCTACAAGTTCATCCTCAAATTTCCTTCACTACTTTTGCACAACAATCTCAACCCCTGCCTCTCACCTCACGCCTCTCTTTTCCCTCTTTTTCATTCATAAAAGCCCCGGAAGGGTCCAAAGTCTAAAGTCCAACTACTATAGTAGTGTGCTCAATGCAATAAGGCAGCAATAATAATAATAATAATAATGATTGAAAAAGTGGAGTATCTTATTGCAAACAATTCTCAGTCAAAAAACTGGAAACATTAAAAGGAAACGTTGAGAGGTTGTGTTTGGAGAAAAAATGAAAATATTTTACTTCACTTTGCCTCTCCCTGCGGTTATGGTTATGGTTTATAGTTTAGTGTAAAGCATCACACGCATCTTGCTCCTTCCCTCGTAATAACTTAATAACTCAATTATGTTGACTATTACTATTATGAACTCGGCACGTGAGTCTATGTGGAGACATTAACGCATCTTTTATGTGCCTAGTTTTTTCCAATGGAGATTTTACACGGTTTCTATGGCATGTGCATCTCTACGGGACGAGCGGACGAGCAGATGAGCTTCCAGCTAGCTCTCGCTGTATGTAAAGTGTATTCATTGGAGGCTTTGGAGGGAGCAGAAAGATAATATTTATTTTGTTGTTCTTCCAAGGTAACAACAGTATACACTTATTATGCCCAAACAAGGAATAAACTTGATAATAATACTGTTAAACAATCTAGGTACCTACTTGCGATGCAATATTTTCTATGGCTCAGTGGCTCAGTCGCTCCATTCACTTTCCTTTTATGCATTGCATTGCCTTTGGAGTCCAAAGACACGCATAAAGTACAAAAATTCGTGGGCCTGCTGCGTCCATGTATATATTATGTATGTAGGCTACTATACTACAGTACTACGCTCACAAAATAATGAATTGAAATATTCAGTGTAATAAATATTGGACTTGCGAGTGTCTTCACTCTTTAAACAATGGTGGTTACATAACCATTACTGTCCTTCCATTGTATTGTGTCTGGTGTTAAGTGAGTGGTAGGAATGTAGGAACCTTGCAAGTATGACTGTATTCATAGGATTTTGACATTTTAGAAATGACTTCAATATTTTACTTTTTGACTTGACTTTTTCAAAACGACCAAGCTTTGCCTTTTTTGAGAGGGTTACTATCACGTTTTGACACTTTTTAAAGGGTCTTTACCATGTTTTGACCATCTTGCAAACTTTTTTCTAGTTTACATTTTGGGTTAGAAGTTGCTTTTGAAAAAGGCAGCTTTGGGATGATAGGATTTAAAACAGTGCAAAATCGTATCATACGCTGTTTCAAAAAGTGCAAAATGTGATATTTTAGCATTTAAAAAAATTCATTTGTATGGATTACTAGACCCCTTTGAGCGTTATGCTTCGTTACACGTCTATAATACTTAAGAAGGTAATTTAAGACAGACAAAAGATAATGAAATACAATGTGAATGTTGTGATTTTGTATTTTCTTTTCGAAAAGACAGATTTTGTGTGTCTTTACTCGACATTTTTCATCTGTATCTTTTGCTTTCCATTTCAATGTCTTCTCATCTGTAGTGGGACCGTGCTTTGGCCTGCTTTGAGTGTTGGCTAAGACGCTTTTGGACGTTTCTATGTATCTGTGTGTATGTAGATAGTTGGATGGGGAAGGCAGCGGAGTGTGCATATGCATTCGCATGGAGTAGACGAGGAGATGAAAATGGTGAAATAACATATGCAGGCCGACCACCGTGCGTAGAGATGAAGTTGTAAATATGCACTTTATAACTTGCTTCTTGTAACGTTTACGCAAAGTATCAGTTTTATGGGGCCGTAAAAAATTATTTTATGTGCACTTCTATTACTTGTTACTGTTACTACTGGGCTCGTATAAACACTGCACTGGTACTCGTGCTTGTAGGGGCTTGGCAAATATGACCCTACGCGATTTGGGTGGGGAATTGCTTCTATGAATGTAAATACCTGGCCTAAACATTATATGAACGTAATTGGTGTACAAAATATGCCAAAAGATTAAATTCAAGCTTTGAAAAAAGGCTAAACATGAATTTGCAGTTTCAAAAAGGTCCAAAATGGAAAATTAACACGTTTCGAAAAATCAAGTAGTTCAAGGTACGATGTTTACACATTTAAAAGGTTCAAAATTGGATATTTATAAATTTCAAAAAGTGCAAAATGGGATATTTAAACGTTTCAAAAAGTGATATTTACACTTTTCAAAAGTGCTAATTGGGGTATTTAAACGTTTCAAAAAGTGCAAAATGTGATATTTACACTTTTCAAAAGTGCTAATTGGGGTATTTAAACGTTTCAAAAAGTGCAAAATGGGATATTCACACATTTCAAAAAGTGCAAAATGGGATATTTAAACATTTCAAAAGTGCTGATTGGGGTATTCAAATATTACGAAAAGTGCAAATGGGATATTTAAGCATTTTGAAAAGTGTAAAATGGGACATTTACACATTTCAAAAAAAATAAGTTCTATGACGTCATAGTTGAAAAGCCCGTCCTGGTTCTACTGACTGAGGTAGCACTCGTTCATGGTATCGTATTATGGGCTTGGGATGGCTGGTTGGCTGGCTTGTTGGGGCATGTTGTGCATGGCCGTCTAAATGCATCTCTGATCTCTGGCTCCCTATACGCACATACTTGGGACTAAATGTCGAGTGTGTGGAGAGAAGTAAACTGCAAGTTGTTATGTATTTACTCACTTATGATCTCCGCACACCGTCTTAACCCTCACCAATGTAATTCAATATAATCTTGGTTATGTTTCCTTTATGACTCCCAAGCATTTAGTTATGTTTGCGTATCTCGGCTTTCCGCTAACAGGATAAAATATGATTTCGCTCTCATTCTCATTCACAAAACTTTCAGTACTTCCTTTAACACTTTTTTAAATTACCCGCTCTATTTTCCACACTTATTGGAAACGGACCATTTTAATACGGAGTGCATAAAGGCACTTGGGAGCTTACAAACGCAGTCAATTCACATCGGATATATTTATGATTTATTACGGGAAATTTATTCCATAATTGTGTTTCAATCGCGTCAGTACAGTTAACTGTGAATCTTTGGATCGTCACAATTATTCCAACTTAACAGATTTTTAAGGGCCTTGCAAATATGCCTTTAACCTTTTCAAAACGGTAGTATATCTAGTTTTACATCTTTTTGAAAGGGCTAATTCCTAGTCTTAACCTTTTTGAAAGTGTTAGTTACTAGTTTTACATCTTTCTGAAAATATTTGTATCTTGTTTTGACCTTTTAAAAAATGACAATTTCGAGCTTTCGCCTTTTTTAAAATATACGTTTCTCATGATATCCTTTTTTGAAAACGTCGATTTCTTATTTTGACCTTTTTAAAAATGGCAGTTTCTTGTTTTGACATTTTTTAAAATGTTAGTTTCTAGCAACACACCTTTTTTGAAATTGTTGATTTCTTATTTTGACAGTTTTGAAAGAGTGTTATTTACTAGTTTTGCTACACTTTTGAAAAAGTTTATTTACTAGTTTTGCTACACTTTTAAAAAAGTGTTATTTACTAGTTTTGACGCTTTTGAAAAAGTGTTATTTACTAGTTTCGAATAGGTTGAAGATTGGATAGTTTTTTCCATCCCAAAATATGTGACGTCAAATTTGCAAGTCTCCTTATTAACTGTATGTAAGTTACAGCCAGGTCTTTCAAAGCCAAGTACATTTGTAAATAAGAAAATTTTGAACTTACAGCAAGTGCTTTGCATGCCGTCGTTGTAAAACAAAAAGTTCAAACATGTTTCCTTTGAATTGGTGAAAAGTACGGTGACATGAAAAGTCAATAAATTATTTAAAATATCAGCCAAATGGACGAACAACGAGAGAACACAGCACATCACTTTGTTATATGAATGTTGTTCAACTGGCGGAATTACGAGTACAAGGAATAACCTGAAATAATTACATTTTCTGTAAGTTTGTCTAAAAGCTCAAATTGTCTCCTTGCTACGTACACAGATAGTAATTTATTGGCAATTGAAATAAAACCGGTAGCCTTTGTGACTTTCTTGTGACAAAGTCAGTAGCAAAAAGTTGTTTGTCCGCCTTACGTACTTTGATAAAGAATTTAATCCTACTATGTTTTCCTTATTTTCCGTAAAATTTGGCCACCAACATTTACTCAAATGTCGAACAAGGATGTACAAAAAATGCTTTTGTAGTGATAACCTTTGTCAAAATTTATTACGACCACCATTTTGCAGTGCAGATTGACTAAAACTTTTTAATTTTCAATTAATCCATAATAATTAATGTATAATTTATTCACAAAATCATAGGGGAAGGAAAACAATCAATCTCGTGAATTAGGTTGTGTGGAAATGTGGAGCGTAGAAGACTTTGACTGCGTACTTTCTGACAGATTTTGTGAATTAAGGGCAATAAATTCTTGTAAATATCCTTAAATCAATAAGATTTCATTTATTGTTTTAAAAAATACAAGGAAACCCAACGGCACAAGTTCGTTTACAAGTATTAGAAAGATTTCATACACTAAATGGGCTGCCATGATGGGGAACTCGTGGGGGACGGGCCTAGAACCCTTCCAGCGCCAGCCTTGTTGCCGCTTTTCTGATCAACAGACCAAATTTTGATTTTTAAGCGCACTTTTGCGTAAATTTCAATTTAATTTAGTAGAATTAGATGGAATTGGACGCTTTTAATGGATTATTGAAAAAATCGGCAGTAATTTAGCTTTAAATTGAAAGTAAACTCAGTTTTAAAGAATTTAAGTCAGATTGGCTGGCCAGGAGCGTGGAGGGGTACAAGGTGCTCATTGGCCCCTTCCCTCCCAACTCATGCCGTCGCTGGTCAATTTAAGGAACGAATGGAAGTTTAGGAACCCGCGTGTGGGAAATACACTCTTCAGTGCTAACTTTCAGTGCCCCACTGATTCAGTTATAATGAAATGATTCTTTCGGCGTTATAATTATTGGACTGTTACGATTACTGAGGCCGTATTTGCTGTCATAATCGAATTATTTCGATTGCGATTAATTTGTAGAGACATTTTTAACATTTTCGAAACGGTAATATTTCTAGTTTTACATCTTTTTGAAAGTATTTAATTTCTTGTTTTGCATCTTTTTGAAAATGTTTTTCTTGTTTTGACCCTTTTGAAACTGTAGAATTCTAATTTTGACGTTTTTGAATAAGTCTTAGTTACTGGTTTTGAGTGCTTTTGAAAATGTTAATTTCTTGTTTTACATGCGCATCTTTTTGAAAGGGATAATTTCTTGTTTTGAACTTTCTGAAAAGGTTATAATCTCTAATTTTGACGTTTCTGAAAGCCTTCGTTGCCTGTTTTGAGTGCTTTTGAAAATGTTATTTCTAGTTTTGACCATTTTGAAAAGTAAATTTCTAGAAAAAAGTACTTTTGTAAAGCATTGTTTTCATGATTTCCCAGTTGCGAATAGGTTAATGTGATTGACTTCGCTTGTTTAATTTCATTAGAAATTTCACAAGTAATAACCAAGCATTCCATTATGAAATAAACTTTAAACTGCTTAAAACAGCACTACTTGTATTATGCTACAATTTAAATTCTGCATTATTTACAGATAGTGTGAAATAATTTAAGAAGTCTTTGAATTTCTAGTGTTTATGGGTTTGGAATTATTTAAATTGCTTAGATGCTTTTCATTGCTTCCAAATTATAAAAATCTAGATTCAAGATTTCCCAAAATGCGAGTTATTTCATTAAGCCTAAATATTTCGGTTCAATATTTCACATTTTTCATTCCACTATGCTAAAATGGTCTGAAATTCTTGAATTTTTCAACTTGTGTTTGACACTGCACTGCAGACACAATTTTTAAAGAATCTCAATAACTCGCACAGCGAATGTGGCAGTTATGAGTATTTAATTAAGTTGTAATCCTAAACTGAGCAGTTGCATCAACCTTCAACTGTTTTTTCTCATTAATACCGCCACACCTTAATTCAATTAGAAGTATCAATAGAAGCTTGTTTACAAAACTGGATCATAAATGGATAGGAAATAAAGGGATTGAAACCATGCGTGTAAAGCATGGAGGGAAAGACGAAAGGGTTATCCCTTGCTCTGCCTCTGCCTCTGACTCTGAGGAAGCGGGAAGAGAGTAATTTTGTGGGTTTTAACAAGCGGTTATCCATGAAAAGCGGTGGTTTTCTCGTAAATGTCTCTGTGCATTAGTTTTGTTTCATTTACGAGGGATGAGAGTTTGAATGGAGAAGTTGGTGAGCGTAAATGGTGATGTGAAAACATATGAGGTTTTATTCCGACGTATATCAGGAGGTAAAGTGGCTTTCCAACGATAAATGTCACGCCCGGAAGTTCTTTTCATGTGTTAGTGGCATTTCCCAAAATATACCTTCAGCCCTCATCCTCCGCCGTCCCACAGACATCCAGACAGGCCTCCTTGTTCTTTCCCCAACTATGCTCTCCTTCCTTATTTCATACGTTGTCATAACACAGCCACTTTCACACAAAAGTACAAAAAAGTACAAAAAGTACAAACGACAAAACAGTACATAAACCAAACCAGCCCAGCTCCGTGTGTTGGTCTCTGCACCAGAGACCAACATCTTTACAGAGGCATTTCGCAACTCACTCACTCTCTGAGCAGTGAGCTCGGCTGCTCTAGCAATAACAATAAGTATTATATTTCCGTTCCTTTTCCTTTACACACTTTTCCCTCGCCACTCACGTCAATAGCCAATCCATCATGTGTTGGATTCGGATTTAAGGCTGAATTTATTCCTAATCCGTAATGCTCCTGGCATAATGAACCAATGAACGTGAGTAAAATTAACCGAAGCCGACAGAACAGAGGGAAAATGTCAAATGTCAACTATACTAGTATAGTATAGTGTATGTAGGTTGCTATATCTATATAGCAAACCTACCGTCGTTACAAGTGTGTAATCAAGAACAAGTGCAGAAATGAAATGTATAATCTACTGCCGGGCTAAAGTATAGGAGTGTAATAAGAAATAAGTAACCTGGTCCCCTGTCCCGTGTCTACGGCAAAAGCCACCCTCGCTCTCCACCAAAGCAGCCAGCTTTCCTAAATCAAATCAGTCACCCTCCGCTACTACAGGCCTATGATTTGTTCTCTTAAGCTACGGTCCATAATTAAAATAGCCACGTGTTTCACACGACCAAATCACATTCCTTCTGCCCAAGTATAATGTACGAGCAAATATAATTGGGCTCGAGTTATAGCTTCGGCTTAAATAGTGTGCTGGGCTGCTAGAAAGCAAAATTTCGTGGACCAGGGCAGGGGTTTGGCTATAAATAAAATGTCTTTTAACCTTATTAATAAAAAATAATATTTGTTTTATAGTATTTGATTTGAAATTGGGGGGGGGACCAAGCATTCCATTGCATTGCATTGGGTTGCGTTGCATTGGAATGTGTGGCTAATTACGTAGGAAATCTGTGCACATGAAATGTCAACTGTTAAAAGGAACTTTAGAGAAATTGTTTGTTCAAAAAAAAGACAGACTTTGAATGGTGAATGATTGATACAACCCTCGCGATCGTTGCTTATGCTATGTTACTATATTATGTACATACATAAATAGGGATGCCTCCTTAAACAACCCTCCTTTAACTGCTGGGCTCGAAGACTGACGTGAACATCCTGAGACGTGTACTTATCTGTGGCAACTAGAGAGAGATTTTTTGACTCAACAACCAGCAACCCCGAAGCAGTTTCCAATGCAATGCAATCCAAAGTGTATGGTAAAGTATACAAACCCTGCCACGTGTACATTTTAGACCCTCTCTCTGTCTTCCTCAAGAATGTCTCAAATGTTCGATAAGTGTAGAGCTCTCATTAAAGTCTCATGAAAAGTAAATCTCTTTGGAAGAATCTTTGAAATTCTTGATGCAATTTTTTTTGGGACAAATACCATTTGAGATCCTAAAATACCTATATGCATGCATGCATGCATGCATGGGGCTAATATTTCGTACAACCACCCTTTTATGTATGTACATACGCAAATGTAGCCATCAGAGCCTCACATTTTTTAAAACAAAATTTAGATTAGACTCCGGATTACAATTACGATTACAGCTAAAACTTTAACAAGTAAAATTGTCCAAAAAATCCGGATGTTAACACCTCCTAAAGCCCTCAAGGTTTTACGGGAATTAACTTGCGGTCTCCCATCATTAGCTTCATACTTTTGTAACTTTTGGGGCTTTTCGGTATTTGCTAGGGTAAAATGATAGGGTGATTAAATGGCTTAAAACACTTGAAAAACTTTGGGCTTTTACAACTCCATAAAACTTTTGCTCAGACCCTCTGACCGTATTTTAAGGAGACGAACAAAAAAATGCAAAATAGGGACGCCTTGACACTGTTCAAACTATGGGAATGTAAACTATGGGAAGGAAAAATACACAAGTGGCTCTTACCTGGGTTCCTTAGAAAGGGCGAGGAAAGTTGGTGAAGGAACTCCTTGTTAAGGGTCGACTGAATTCTGGATAGACAGACAGCCTTGTGGTGGCTGGAGTTTGTGTGTGTGTACAGTTTTTTGGTGGTGGCTGGTGAAAAACTCTTGAACTGGCAGAATTTCAGATTGAGGGGAAAGTGAAGTTAAGCTGGTCGTTCCTTCCTTTTTAGAGCCTCACAAAGTGTCCATAAAATTTGATGGGTGTCACTTTTGCAACTTGTCAGATACTTTACATGTACTTTGCGTACTCCTCTATACTCGGCTATACAGCTGAGGATAGTTGACTCGAAACTCTCGTATACAATGTTGTACTTTTGTTTTTTTTTTTATATAAATCGAAGATCGTAAATTAATTTCAATGTCTTTCTTTCTTTTTTTTTCTCTTTTCTTCTACTTGTTGCAGCCAGGAAAGGAATCCAACCTATTCCTATGAGTGGAGGCAGTGCAAATGTTTCAATTTAAATTCTTCGGTGAACCCACGAACAAACGAACGAACGGACGAACAAATTTTTTTTATTTTTTAAAAAATGCTTTAAGCATCAATGAATGAACTGTTTATGGTTTATGGCCACGCAGCTTTTACTGCAACAAAGCGCGCGTTTGGTGGAGATTTTTTATTTTTTGATGTGTGAGGTGGATTTTGATTTGATTTGATTAGCGACAGATCCTGAGACTGATAGAAGGACAGACAGAGAGGGAGAGATAGAGATAGATAGGAAGAAGCGCTTTGTTATTTTCCTGTGGTCTGCCTTGACTTGAACTGGCCTGGTAGTAGAAACATGTGAGTGTTGGCCTGCTGATGATTTTTGTGTTGAGTGTTGAAGTTTTTTGGGAAGAGCTGGCTGAGCTGGTAGCTGGCCGATGTGGAGAGAGAGAGAGAGCTCGTAAAGTAAAGAAGGTCGGAGCTTTGTCAATTCCCCAAGACTGTTTAATGTGAAGGGCTGATAGTGGCTGCAAATAACCACTTTAGATCAGTCAGGCCCACACGAGAGCTGGAGAGAAGAGGCTGCCTTCCTTCGTCTTTTTCCCATCCCATTCCACCTAACAGAGGAGTAACAGTGTGTGTATGTGCGAGGCTATAGAGTCAGTCCTGGGGCATAAAGCATAGGAGAGGACAGAAGAGAGAGAGAAGAGAATGAGTGTGAGTGTGTGTGTTTCACAAGGCAGGAGAGACGAACGAGCCGCCGCATCCCGACTCCGTCTCGGCCCCCCAATCTTCAACAACTATTCACAGTCAACGCAGGATAAAATACGAGACATAACATACAAATACAAGACCCACTCTCCATCATATACCTTACACCCAGTCAGTCGCCCTATCCAAATTCACTTCCTATGCCCACTGCCCACAGCCTACATACATACACAAATACTCGAGCAGCGCATCTTCTTAGGGAACTTTCAGTAATTATCACCCTCGTGGAATTATGCGTTGGAAATGGTCAAATTACACTTTTTACACCGAGTTTTTCAAGTCCCTATTTACTATATACTGGCTTTTTTTGAAAATGCAGACATTTTTTTGTGCTGTCCGTTTTTAAAAACGTTAGCCGTGTTTTTCGTTTTTTTAAAAACGTCCATTTTGTGTCCATTTCAATTGATTACACTTTTTTTTTCAAGACGCTACTCTTATGCACGGGGTCGTTTTTAAAAAGGTCAGTTTCAGTTTTTACACTTTTTCCAAGCGTCATCTCATGTTTTTCTTTTTTCAAACTTCCGTTTTGTCCATTTCAATTTATTACACTTTTTCGAGACGTTACTATTATGAATGGTGTCTTTTTCAAAAAGGTCAGTTTCATGTTTTACACTCTTTCAAAACACTTGTATCAGGTTTTTAAAAAAAAAGGTACAATTCATTTTTAGACGCTTCCTCAAATTTATACTTCTTTTTTTAAATCGTCGCTTTCAAGTTTTGGCGTTTAACCAGTTTTGTAGGCGCGTCTTTTTTGAAAAGGCTCATTGCACGTTTTATACTTTTTCAAAATGTGGCTACCCTGCCCTATTTATGCTTGGTATTTTTGAAAAGGTTTATTTCTTTTCAAACCCTTTAAAGTGTTGCAACCCCCGGCCCCGCTATGCTTACTTTATGGGGGTTCCCATCCTATACCGTATAACTCAAATTCCGTGCCATCACATTTGCTAGGCTCCTCAACTATGTATGTACGGAGATCACAGTTTTTACAATTGAAGCCCTCCTTATATTATTATCGCATTATTATGCACTTCCCTCACATCAGTGTCTATCTGTAGCACTCACTGGCGGCTGACTCTACGAAATTATACAGAATACATGCAAACATCCTAAGCAAACGTTACAATTCCATATAGTAACGTACCTAGCGTTACGCAGTAGCATACTTGGAATTCTCTATCTATCTACTACCTACCCCCATGTTTATTATGATTGAGCTAAAAATTTAAAATCATCTTCACACATTAAGTCTGTCATAAAAGATTTCTGTGACCATGTCAAGCGGGGAGTGAGTCTCCCTATATGTATACAGATGCACACTGTGAGGGAGCTCCACTGTATGTACTCTGCGCCGTGTAGACAACTCCTACTCACAATCAGAAGAACAACCCATATTCACATCGTACCATCATCATCATCATTAAATTAGTACACACTCTCAAGAAACTTTACGAGCAACTTTACGCTACAACTTGCAACCAGTGCAATTTCATATAAAACTATATAAAATGCTATATGCATGTGCCTATAGACTATAGACTATAGACACAAATACCTACCTCAGTTGATGCATGAAAGGATGGTCTGGAATGAAAGAAAGACTGTTTTGTCTAAATTAAATTATTATAGAATACTACTTCTCCCTCTTGATTACATGTAAATTGCATTTAAGAGTGTGAGGTGTGCTGGCACTCATCGTCAGTGCAGTGGCAGTTCTAAGTTCTATGCGTGTCTATGTGTATATAGACAGTCGACACAATTTTAATTTACAAGGCTGTACACACACTGCACTGTGCTACACAACAGACAGGCCTTGCACAGCCCAAGAAAAGGCCACCATTATTTACTGCACTGTACTGGCAGTGGCTTCTGCTCGCTACTATTTTTTTTTAGTAGACCAAGCCTATCGTATTGGTATTGGTCCTAATACTTCTAATAATAAAAGAGATTTTCACACTACATACAGATTACAGATAGATGCTTCCTTAATATACATAATTATGTATGTATGTACCCCGATGGGATGCAATTTGACAGAGGAGGGGCATTGTGTACCGAGAGTTAGCACTTCAGCACCTCTTTTAAACTTTGGGTAATTCATTTTGGGTTGGGTTTTTATTGGCCTAGGTTAGGCTCTCTTGTAATATTGTAATGACAGGACAGTCAGTGCGATACTGCGATGGGACACTTTTACAAATGCCTTTCCTTGATTTATTTCTTTTGAATCAATTTCCATTTTCCATTTTCCATCCAGCTACCGTTACCGTTTTTTTATTTGATTGTGTAACAATACCCTTTCAACAATTTACTGATTGCTGGTGCTTGTATTTCGTGTAAATTTTACAATTGATATGAATTTGAATTAAAATTAAGTATCGACAATTTTGAATTTGGGCACGCTATACCTATAGCCTGTAGCGCATTGAGCATATGATGCCCGGTAAACTTGAAATTATTTAACGGTTCAAATATCCTAAACAGTTTTTTTTGTCAGATTTTTTTTTTACAGATAGTATAGGCATAGGTACTACTATATGCATCTGATTAGCAATTATTATTATGAGGATTGTGCGCCATAAAAACCAATTGAACGCATCCATGCTTCCCTTTCCCTGCCCAAGAAATACGAGTTATGAATGTAAGCTTACGATTGCATCGTTCATAATTGTGGATTACGCAGAACTGACACAATCTCCCTCACACACACACTCACTCACTCATCTGCCCATCACTCATCAGTTAGCGCATGCGAATGATTGAGAGAGAGAAAAAGAGAGAGAGAGAGAGAGAGAGGGAAACTAAATATGATTTTAATTCGGATAATTATAGTTTGAACAATGTGTGTGGTAACTTTTGATCGTGGAGTCAACCATTTTAATTCAAGAGCTGCAATTAATTCTCAAGATGTGAGCATTTGATTATCTCAACTATGAAAATGTTCTCAAAGCCCAACTGGGAAGGGGCACTCACTAGTCAGCAATGCAATGCAGCGCCCAATGCAATGCAAATAAGCAAATGAGAGAGAGAGAAGATATCTATCAGGAAAATTGTTAACTTGTACAGATATCATAGGAAGATTGGACTTTTGTAGACTCGAGTCTTGTGAGGGAAGGGAAGTGGAAGGTGGAAGTGACCACATTTTAAAGAGAGTCTAGCCAATAGCTAAAGAGCCCAGCGGAATGCTCACCTATATTATTACTATTATTATATTATTATCGCCTCTTTCTTTAGGACCACAGCTGTATCTCTGCACACGTAAAAATCGTAGAAACTGATAATTTTTCTGAATTCAAGTGCATTGGCCAGGCGGGACTGGACAGGGAAGGGAAATAATTCTTTGAATCAGATTTTCTGTCTCTGTCTCTCTCTCTATCGGCAAATCTATAATAATCTGAGAGAGACAAGGGCAAGATCATCTATCTCACGTAGTCCAACAATAACTATAGTACTATAAGAACTACAGATATAGGACAGTTACCATTTGCCATTTGTTTGTTCGTAATTCAGCTTTGACTAATAACTACACACACACCTTAGCATTTGCCCTTATGTAAGTACCGAGGGTGTATAATTAAATGGAGTATAAAATGACTTAATGCGGCTCATCCTAGCTTATTAATTCTATTAATTCCTGGATGAACTAACTTGATTTCCTATTAATTTATAATTTGAGCTCTCGCAGTCACAACTAATATAGGATTTGCGGTGTGGAGTTGTGTAGCACTGTTATTATTATTATTATTATTATTAATTACAGTGATAGGCATGTACGTACCTTGTAGTTGGAGTACTAATTGTAAGAAGCCTTAAAGTGCGTTTTAGTTCTACAGAGGCAGGCGTTGCCGTCGTTGTTGTTGTTTTTGCCTGCGCCTTAGCTTACAATCATACAATCAATGGCGGTACTACGGTACTATAGTTTAGTACTACACCCTTCACCACGAAATTATTTAAATATTAAATAATAATTACCTATACTTTTAAATGCAAATATAGATCCCTCCAAAAATGACGTCATCCCAAAATTTGAGCTTGAAAACAGCTTTGAAATTGCTAAAAACTGAAAATAGTGTTTTGAAAAAGTGTAAAAATGTACCATAAACAGTTTCAAAAAATACCGAATTGGATTTACACTTTTTGAAATACTTTAAAATAGGATATTTACTCATTTCAAAAAAGACAGCTCTACATTCTAGCTTCTAGCCCAGCCGGCCCAAAGGCATTCACAATGATAATATATGGGTAATGGGCATCCATTGAACTATTATATACTATCACTATGACGATGCTGTGAACATTGAACAAGGAAGAATGGACGAGACGAGCTGGTCATCTTTGATTTTGATTCACGCTCTGATCTTCATCTTCAGTACAGTCCGTCCGTCCAGGGCAGGCCAGGCATGGTCAAAGGAGACGAGACGAGAGCAGCAGACCAGACCATGGAGGGATGGCCATGGTTTAGATAACTTATTGAAGTTCCATATAATTGCTACGAGTATAATGAAGGCATTGAGAAGAGATTTAAATTATTAGCAATGGAGTCAGTGAGAAGCGATGGTGATAGCTCTGTGTGTATGTGTGTGTGTAGCTGCTTAATTCTTATATGCAGATAAAAAAGATTTTCAATGCAAAAAGACCAGTATTTTTTGTATAGGCTATAGGCTATAGGCATAGCTATAGCTATACCTATAGCTATGCATATAGTCTGTGCTCCGCTTGGAAACTAAAAGATCCATTGATCATGATCCCTGCCTCTCTCTCTCGTCTCTCAACTGTTTCTTTTGACGATCTAATCTCTGGTTTCATGCTTTGGAGAAGATCGTAAGTCGTAAGGAGCGTAAGGAATAACTATATTAGCATTCATTCAGTGTAGTAGATCATATTTTCTACGTCTTCCCTTGTCTTCGTCTATAGAGCCCTATGATTCATCCCAAGATGTGCTTACAATGCAATCCAGTTTTATAGAATAATTATAGGGATATATAGTTATAGGGAGGGCCTATATCTACATAAATGTACATACGCATGTAGGAGTATTTTACCAACCAACATTTTTCAACGGAGGCACACACAGGAAAGCTGTAGTGAAGTGCAGAGTTGCAAACCAGCGAGATTCGAGTAACGTTGTGCGAGTTGGAGGAAGGAAATGTTGTGAGGTTGCTCGAGTATGGTTTTACCAGTCAAGTCTACAAATCACAGTCCATAAGAGCTGATGATGTTAATGTTAATTCTAATGTTATGTTGTGTGGAGATCCATTTGCTCTTCGAACTAAGGAACGTACATACATTCATACGCCTGTAAAGTTTAATGAAACCCAAAGAAAATCCCGACCATGTTAGACCGTGTAAAATATTTTAATTAGTAGTGAGGATACATGCGTGACTTGTATTTGCTCAAGATATTTATATTTCAGCTCATTTCGTGTACAGTTCATAATAAAGATGTTATGATTTGTGTTTATTTATGTACTCTTCTCCTCATAAAATATTACCAACAACTTTCCTTCCACGGCGCGGCTTGTACAGTATAAGTATATGTAGCTATACCTGCCTGCCTGTCGCCTATAGGTATATCCATCTTGTAAATTGTAAAAGGAGTAAAGAAGGTACGCCTATACCTACTAAGCATTGCATTGGGCACATTACTTTATGGTTTTTTGAACCGACGACAGCCCAGCCAACAACGTACTTACTCCATTTTGCATTCTCAGCAATATTATTAAAAATTATTATATGAATGAGTGCTGACGTAATCAAAAATTCCCTGGAAATGTGAACTCACCAATCATTTTCTATTGATGACTTTGATGAATTTAATTGCTCTATTACCACTCGTGTTGACAAAACTGATCTTAGGCCAAGATTTCAACTACTGTATATGTAATGTAATGTGGAACGAGTCATGTTTACTATAATTTAAGAGCGCTAATAAAGGTGCGTAAGAACATAATATAATAATACATATCTGGAAAAAATGCATCTCTCTTTCTATTCAAAATACACATTTACTGCATTAATTCCATTCTTTTTTAAAAATGTACTGTGCTTTTGTGTTTGGCTTGAGATTAAAGTTGTACATACATAGTTCGTGGATTTCCATAGAATATACATACATATATGCGACGACTTAAATGGGCTAATTGGCGCCATCATAAAAAATATTCCCTTATCATCCCTGCTGACGTGTGTGTGTGTGTGCTCAGTAGAATAAGGGCACAACGAGTTTGCATTTCCAATTGGAAATTTGACACTTTGTTGGGACTTAGTTGGTTTTATAGCAGATGATCTATCCGTTAAAAAATACCTATATAAATAAAAACAGTGCTATAAGTATACAAGTCCATAAAAAATTTACAACTTGACCTTTCTCACATTGATTACGACAAAGACTAGTATTGTGGTTGAGCGTTTCTGTTCCTTAGAAGTGTCACAATTGCACTTACGAGAAAGACACTTGAAGATTTTGATATTTTGGGAGTGAACTGAAGAAAAAAAACGAAACTAAAGGCAATGGCGTGTCAGCCTAACTAAAAGTGAGAACGAGGCAATAGTTTGCCACACATAATCATAATCATAGTCAACAATCATCCAATGGGAATGTAATGAAAAGGGACAGACAGTGACTGTGATAGCAGGGCAACAAATGCTGACACGTGCTTAGCCCACATTGACGAAAGAGTTGACAAATGGAGAGTGATTTACAACGCTTAGGCCCTTACAATGGGGATTATAAAGTGTACACCCTTCCTCCTATTCTACTACTGCCCCTTAAAAATGAAAGTTGTTGGCGGTATGGAAGGCTAATTAGCTCAGCTACAGGGCTTCCCAGTACACTTTTGTCTATTTTACATTTTTCCGTGGC
This sequence comes from Dicyrtoma fusca, assembly GCA_034695205.1. Classification (NCBI taxonomy): domain Eukaryota; kingdom Metazoa; phylum Arthropoda; class Collembola; order Symphypleona; family Dicyrtomidae; genus Dicyrtoma; species Dicyrtoma fusca. The sequence continues at coordinate 5,131 of JAQFZC010000116.1, read as the reverse complement.
GGATTTCACGGATTTTTACCAGGGTTTCCTTATCGCGTGGACACCATGAAATTCCTCCTAGTTGCCTGCCACTTTAGGCAATTCAATGTAACGGTGATGGTGGTGGCAAGGGAAATGGCGTGTGTATTTACTAGTGTCAATTGTCACATATTGTTTTAAATGCTATTCGTTCTGTCTACTGTCTTGTTATTGTTACTATACTGATTTGTGTGGGATTTGTTTAAAATACTGGTGGTTTAAAAAAAACGGGTGACGCTCACCAGTAGTGCCTTTGCATTTTGCCATGTAGCATTGCATTGTAGCCTGTACTATTATTGGTATTGGCATGGGGGATTTTGTGTGGGCTGGGCCATGGCTTTGGTTTTGGTTACATGTTACTGCCTCACTTACCTTCATTTATGCAAAGCTATGGCTATGAGCTTGAAGGCATGGAGAAGGATTTTGAACGGGTTGCAAGGAATAGGAATTACAGTGTATGTAGGTACATACTAATATTATAAGTGTCGTTTTTTTTTTATTTTGGGCGCCCTGCACTCTCCTTATGGCATCCTATACAGAGCGTATATGGCTCGACATTTGGATTTGGAGAGACAGAACAGATGAAAGAGTACAAGAGAAAGAGAGAAATTGGCCCAGCTATCTAAACAAATTATAGTTTATCCTTTCAAGCCCCAAATGATCGTATTTCCTATGCTACTACTGCACTAGTGCACTGCTAATGTAAAAGGATGACAGAGATTTTCAAAAAAAAAGATGTATGCCTATCTCTTTCGGTTATATTACAGAGTAGTAATCGTTCGAATAAAATTTGTTCAGTTGTGCATGATTTGTCATTTTTTTTTTGGATGGGCGCATAAGCTTTATTTTTCTTTATAAATTTCCTTAACCTATTCGGAACTGGGGAACCATGGAAAGAATGCTTTACAAAATTGTTTAATTTTCGAAATAACCTTTTTCAAAACGGACAAAACTAGTAAATAACACTTTTTCAAAAATGTCAAAACTAGTAAATAACACTTTTTCAAAAACCGTCAAAACCAGTAAATAACACTTTTTCAAAAAGGTCAAAACTAGTAAATAACACTTTTTCAAAACGGTCAAAACTAGTAAATATCACTTTTTCAAAACGGTCAAAACTAGTAAATAACATTTTTTGAAAAAGGTCAAAACTAGTAAATAACTTTTTTTCAAAAAGGTCAAAAAGCTATAAATTACCGTTTTCAAAAACATTCAAAACTAAGTGTATTGCCGTTTCGAAAAGGTTAAACTTTCCGTGTAGTGGGTCGTACATACATGGGGACCACATGTTTTAAAATATGAAAATTAAAATTTGTTTGAATGTACGATTATGATTTATCAATACAAGCGTTGAGTTTTGAGTTTGAGATTGAATCATCCATCCCCAAAGCAAATCAAAGGGTTTGCATCCTTTTTGCGACTAAAATTCAAAATAGTGATAAATCTGCTCCATTGGGTCTGTTGAGGATGGATTTGGAATTTGGAGGCGATGGGCTTGGGTCAGGATCTCTGGATTTGTCATTTTATGTGTCCAATAGCGCTGACGATTCGATAGTTGAACGGTAGCACTATAGATATAGGTATATATAGACATCTGAATATGTATAATTTAATATAGATATAGGCTTTGCCTATAATGCCTTGTATAAATTTGCCTCTGCCAAAGTGACTTCACCAACAAAAAATAGAATCAATTAAATTGACAAAATGCCTATTTGCTATTCCACCTTTTCATGGATTTTCCCTCACTAATGTGCTTTCCTCGACTGGATTTATGTGTTTACTTTAATTTCAACCCTTTGACAAATACTCACATTTACGCATATAAAAGAGAGATGTTGGACTTGTCACAACATTTACACATTTTATAAAATATGCTCCCTTAGCTCCACATTTTAATGTTTCTACACTCTGCGGTTTCATGTGTACAATATATAGACGAACAAAATGTCTGTAGTTTTGTTGTCAAATCAAGGAGCAGAGTAGATTCAGTAGATTCAGAGATACTCGTATCATTTGCAGTGGGAACTGAGCTGAATTGCTATCTACAGATCAGAACACATAAGTAATTGATTTAAATCCCTCCAACTTTTAACATTTAACATCTATATTACCTCTCACAAAGGAATTTCGCATATTTAAAATTTTAAAACAATTACTAGGAAATAGGAATAAATAATTGTCATCCGTATATTTATTATTATGACTATTACTATGACTACACTGACTTTGGGATAAGAGTGGGATTTCTGTGCCTGTGCTGTGTGTGTTTGTATCTGTAGAGACAGAGCATTTTCACAATGCAAAATAAATGTTCAAAAACCACAAGTTAGTTGTACACACTCACTGCGTAGGAACTACGAGGATGCTCTTCGTATGAAATACGAAAGACTAAAGGGAAGATAAATGAAGATGAAGCCAGATAAAAGAATTTCCATAGTTAAACATGTGATTTACGATTGAAGCTGCGGCTGAGGCTGAGGCTACAGCATAGCAGTGCCAGTGCAATGCTAGGCCATACAACGGTCGCACAAATGATCCTAAATCCTCCTTTTCAGTTTAGACAAAGCAGAGATATTTCTAAAAACACAAAAAAAAATACAACCAACCAAAACGAAGAACTATAGTATCTGTATAGGAATGAAGCTACTACATGCTCTCATATGCCTGTATATTATGTATACAACTTATTCCTAAAAGGAGCCTTGCAATTATGAAGTCGCTCGTACGATTAGGGCTTGGAAAGTCCCCTGTTATTCAAGAAGGCAAATCCGGATTGAAGGATTTTGAAAATATGCAAAATACTAAACTAGCCCTTTTCAAAAGCGCAAGTCAAATTCCACCATCCTGAAAAGGTGTAAAACAATGAATTAGCCTTTTTCAAAAGTGCAATTTAGAATTTATTCGAACATTTTAAAAAAATCCAAAAGACTAAATTAAGCCTTTTTCAAAAGTGCAATTTAGAATTCCGACATTTTGAAAAGGTTCAAAACACTAAACTAGCCTTTTGTAAAAGTGCAAATCGTAATCCCTACATTTTGAAAAGGTGCAAAACATTAAACTAGCCATTTTCAAAAGTGCTAGCCAGAATCTCAACATTTTAAAAAGATGCAAAGCATCAAACTAAGCCATTTCAAAAGTGCAAATCAGAATTTCAACATTTTGAAAAAGTGCAAAACATTAAACTAAGCCTTTTTCAAAAGTGCTAGCCAGAATCTCAACATTTTAAAAAGATGCAAAGCATCAAACTAAGCCATTTCAAAAGTGCAAATCAGAATTTCAACATTTTGAAAAAGTGCAAAACATTAAACTAAGCCTTTTTCAAAAGCGCAAGTCGTAACCTCAACACTTTGAAAAGTTGTGAAACAATAAATTAGCCTTTTCAAAAGCGCCAATAACGATTTCAACTCTTCGAAAATGTGAAAAACAAGATATTTGCCCATTTCAAAAAACCATTTCCGTGACGTCACGTCATAGTTGAAAAGCCCTCTACGCTATACGTAGTAAAGACTATCTGTCTAATAGTACTATATAGTAAATGGTAAAACTGTGTATAACGGAAAGCCGCAGCACCAGCCATGCCATGCCAGTCCAGTCCATCCCATACCATGATGCTAGTATGCCATGAGAACTAAAAGTTGTAGATGGAAGAAAAAAAACAAGTGAAGTTGATTAATGATTTTACTGAGTTGAGAACTCAGAACTGAGAGGGTTGCTAGAAACATAGAAACGTAGAAATTTCTACAATGTGTGTAAATATATATCTCTACTTTTACTTTTGCTCCTTTTTTTTTTGTGTTTCTCTCAAGAAAAATACTAAAGCTTGATGCTGATAGTGGAGAGTCATGTTAGCTCTAGAACAATAGAATGGAGTTTTCAAGTTTCGAGTTGGCGGTACATACTTACCTATGTATACAATGTGAGCCGAAAGCCCATAAGTACCTACGTAGCTACATTATGTAATAATGAAAATGGATGGGACTGGAGGAGCTAGACCTTTGTAGAGATATTCCATGGAGTTGTGGATTGAGACTAACAATGAAATAAAGAATGGGAATAGAATAGAGTGAGTCGTTTTTAAGTGAAATAGGTAATGAAAATGAGAGAGAGAGAGAGAGAATGGAATGAAATGCGTGCTTTGTACCCAATGCTCTCGCTATCGTGTTACATCAGTTCGTCAGTCAGTCTGTATTAGAGATGCCGTCGCTCTTCATGTATTTCACCAAAGGGTACAGAAAAAAGAAAAACAATATATATATATACCTATATAGCTATGCATATGATCCAACCCAATATAGACGCCGCAATGCAATAGGTGCGCATCGAGATCTCAACAAAATGAGCATTTTTTTTCTCCCCCCAATTTTTTTATATGATCAAATCGTCTAGTCCTATGTAGTCCTATCAGTGAGGCTAGTATTTCCTTGATGCATCCATCCATCCATCCATATTCCATCCAGCATAATGGCAGATCTAAAAAATTCTCATTGTTTTTGTCTCTCAAGAGTAGAGTAGTGTAGTGATAGAGTCTACCCATCCCTCATGAAATGGATTTTTTTTAAATTCGGAAGGGTTAGGACAGTTGATTTTGCATTTCTTTTTCATCTGTCATCAGTAGTGGTGTGGTGATACGTATTTCTTGGTCAGGGTGGCTGGATTTAAATTAAAGTTATTTGTGTACGGAAGATGCTTGTATGCGTATAGATACTATCTTTACTACTGGCATTCACTTTTAGGAACCTTGCAAATGAAACGTGGTTAAATTAGACATTTTCAAAACAACGAATTTATATGTTTAAAATAGGCAAAACATGGTAGGTAATAGTAGTTTGAAAAGGTTGTAAACATTATATGTATATTATGTTCACTTTCCAAAAATTTGCCCAAGGGGCAAATCATGATATTTGGACTTTTTCAAAACGAGCAAAACCTGATAATAACATTTTCAAAAGTTGTAAAAAAGTATATTATGCTCTTCTACAGCAAATAAAGCAGGCGTGCTTGGGTGAGCGGTTAGGGATGCGGACTGCAGACTCGAATGGAAATTTCCAGTCTCAGCCTTCAGACCTACTTCAATCCTCGGTCATGCCATGCTAATCGTGTATGGCTCTGT